>JAXQQM020075684.1:0-13042 GCA_034641835.2 Pinus albicaulis
ACTGTCCATTAAGGGAATTTATGACCAAATCTGAGCTATCCTACGGACTGACAAAAGGACTGACGGAAATGACCTGGACTGACACTGGCACGAGGACGGATCCTTCGTGCACGACACGCTGGATTGGAGCGGCGACATGCTGGACTGGCACTGCGACACGCTGGACTGGCGCTGCGACACGCTGGACTGACCCGCCCCGACCACAGTCGGTTGCGGTAATGTTCCCGCAACTGACTGGTTATTTGACTGAGTACCGACAATTGGAAAAGACTACCTACATTCATCCCGGTTGCGGGAGAGTTATTCAACTACGCTACTCTACGGGTTCTCTCGGTTGCGAGAGTTATTAATGAAAAAGTGAGAAGTGCCTACTCCTGGTAGGGCTTCAGGCGTGCGCCATTCACCCATCCCGGAAGAACTGTGCCGTCCAGTTGTGCCAATCGAACGGCTCCTGAGTCGCGGATCTCGATGACAAAGTACGGTCCCAGCCAATGCATCTTGAGCTTGCTTGGAAACTTCTGGAACCGGCTGTCGTATAAGAGAACTTTGCCGCCAACTTGGAAAGCTTTAGTTTTGATGTGGCGGTCGTGCCATGCTTTCTGTCTGGCCTTCTGAACCCTCTGGTGGAATTCCGCAAGAAATCGGGCCTCATCCAGCTCCTGTAGCTCCTGGAGGCGTTCCCTCAGTGACGCCTCTTCTGAGAAGTGAAGGGACGTTGCGATCAAAAGGCTGGGTACGGTGAACTCGGCGGGAATCACAGCTTCGCGGCCATACACCAGCTGGAATGGCGTCTGGTTGGTCAAACGTTTTACCGTGGTCCGGTAAGCCCATAATGTCGCTGGTAGCTGCTCGTCCCAATCGTCCCGCTGAGCGTTGCAAATTTTTGTCAAGCCCTTTTCAAGAATATTATTGAAGGCTTCCACCGTACCATTGGCCTGTGGGTGGTATGGGCTGCTTTTATGATGCTGATTCATAAATGTGTCCAGTAGCGACTTGACCGTGGCATTAATGAAATGCGTACCCTGATCGCTGGTTAAGCTCCGTGGGCAGCCAAAGCGGTTGATGATGTGTTCAAAGATGACCCGAGCAGCGGTCTCTGCTGAGCAGTCGCGTACCACTGCTGCCTCAGCCCACCGTGTGAGGTAATCCGTCGCGGTAATGATGTACCGGGCTTTGGAATGGCGAGCGATTGGTGCGATGGGGCCAACGAAATCACCAGCCCACTTTTCGAACGGCCGCAACACATGCACGGGGTGTAGCGGAAGCTCATCCCTGTGCAAAGGCCTTCCCGTCCGCTGACAAATATCGCAACGTTTCACATAGGCCTTACAGTCTGCATGTACCGTCAGCCACCATAGGCCAGCTTGGAGCACCTTCCTTGCGGTGGGTTTAGCACCCACGTGTCCTCCCGCAACACCGCTGTGACATTCCCACATCACTGCTTCCCGCTCGTGGTCAAGAACACACCTGCGCAAAACCTCATCTAGGCCCAGCTTGTACAGCTGCCCTGCGATCAATTGATAATCGGCCGCCCGGACAACCAAGTGGCGTTTCTGAAGAGGGGTGTAATCCTCAGGGCACTGTCCCGTGGTCAGATACGTGGCAATGTCAGCCAGGTAGTCTGGTACTGCTTCAACTCGGAATAGGTCAGCATCCGGGAGCTGATCGTCCAACGGACCTTCATTCTCTCCCGTCTCCAACCTGGATAAGTGATCGAGACCAACATTCAACCTGCCAGGCTTGACAATCACCTCAAACGTGAACTCCTGAAAAAGTAGAAGCCATCGACAGATTCTTCCTTCCAACACAGGCTTATTGACCAGATATTTTAATGCCGAATGGTCCGTGAAAAATGTAAATTTGCCGCCCAGAAGGTAGTGGCGGAACTTCTGAAGAGAGTACACCATCGCCAACGCCTCCCGCTCGGTCGTGGTGTAATTCTTCTCCGCATTCGATAACCGTCGGCTGGCAAAGTATACGGGGTGGTCAACTGTTGTTTCCCCGGGTTGCGCCAATACAGCGCCAAGTGCAATCCCGGACGCATCAATGTGCACATGGAACTGCTTATCCCAGTCGGGATGAACAAGTATGGGTGTCGTCGCCAACTTCTCCTTCAATGTGTCGAGTGCCTTCCTGCACTCCGCCGTCCACTCAAATGCTTCTGACTTCCGCAACAGTTTCTCCAAAGGGGCAGTGATTTTGGCATAATTGCGGATAAACCGCCTGTAGTATCTTGTGTGCCCGAGCAGTGTCCGCAACTGCTTCACAGTCTCGGGGGCCTCCATGTGGACGATGACCGCGACCTTGGTAGGATCAACGCAGACCCCTTGCTTACACACCACGTGACCCAAGAGTGTGTTGAATGGTACTGCAAAAATACATTTCTTCAAGTTCAAGGAAATCTGCAGCTGGCGACACCGGTCGAACATAACACGCAACAGGGAGGCGTGTTTCTTCAGCAGGCTGTAAACAGTCCAATCGTCCATATAGACTTCCAGGAACTTGTGAATGTACTCCCGGAAAGCAGCAATGACGATCCGGGAAAACACAACCGGTGCGTTCTTCAGACCAAACGGCATAACATGGTATGCGAATGATCCCCACTCAGTTGTGAATGTCGTCTTTGCTTTGTCTTCCTCAGCGATGCGCACCTGATGGTAGCCCGAAAACCCATCAGTGAAGGAATAAGCTTCGTTTCCCGCGACATGATCTAGAACTTCGTCGCTGAAGGGAGTGGGAAACGGATCGTGAATACAAGCATTATTCAAACTCCGATAATCTACGCAGACACGGATTGCCGCTTTGTCCTTCTTGTTCTGGATGACAATGGGACTTACCCACTCAGCTTCTTCTACTGGAAAGATGAGACCCGCAGCCAGCATCTTGTCGATTTCCATCTTGACCTTCTCTTTGATACGTGGATTCAACCGATAGGGTCGGTGCTTCACCGGCCTGGCTCCTGGTTTCAGTGTGATGCGCATCTCGCCCAGATCCCCCTTGATCCCTTTCAGGTCCGCAATTGATGACGGAAATAAATCTTCATACTCCCGGAGGAGGCTGAAAATTTCTCTTGTCGTCTCCTCGTCCCAGTAATCTCCCACCGTTGCCAGCTTAGGTTTCTCCTCCGTTCCAATGTTCAGCTTCTTTGTCTTTAGGGGCTGCAAATGGACTCCTTCTGTCGTCGGCTCGTCGCGGATGCTGCGCTCGCCTTCCTTCTCGTCAAAATAGAGATGCCTAAGGTCCTCCAAACTATCATCCTCCGTATCGCCGTCAATTCGTTGGCAAACCAATTCGCGCTTGACCCCGGAGCGTGACGCCACCGGGCCCTCATCAGGCTCAGGATGGCGGAAAAACAGAACCTCCTTGACGGCTTGTAGGGCCTGAGATTCCTGCGCCGTCTCCCCTTCGAACGAGAAGCTCTGGACGAACTTTTCCGCGACTTCTTGCCAGGAGTGGGTTCCCCGTTTCCGCTCTTCCTCCAGGTACCAGGCCTGGGGAATTGTACCCAGGGAGTGGACAAACCTGTGGACCCACAACTCCTCAGGATACCTTGCGCTACACCATTGTTCCTCACACGCCCGCAAATGCTGTCGCGGGTCGGAAGCTCCATGATGTTTAAGTGTAATGCAGGGCCCTTCATCCTCTTTGAAGCGTGCCCGTAGTGCATCCGCCACACGCTCCCATCGCAACAGAGTGTTGCGGTGATTGTTCCACCATCGTCCCGATGTTGACTTCAAGGCCACATCCAAAAGTGGTATCCGGCTTTCCTCTGGGACCCGGTCTTCCACCTTGGCAATAAAAGTATTCATTGCTTGCATGTTTGATAATGTGGGGTATCCGCGGATCTCAGTCCCTACCCACCGGACCTGAGCGATGGAGGCACATCTCCGCGTGGTGGTCTCATACCCCCCCTGCTGCCAGTCTTCCCACGCAAGCTCGGATCCGAGCTCCGAGCTTTGCACACTCCGCCAACTGATAGAGCCTGTTGCGGTCGGGTTAATATAATCGTCCCGCTTCCCTGCAGTCATCTGATAGAGATGGTCCATCATCTGAGCATCCTCCCGACTGTCCACCGGTTCTGTATATTGCGGACCCTGATACGGGTCGAGAGGCTGAGTGACCCTTACCTCCCCATCCTCAAAAATCATCAGCTCCTTCTTGAGGTCGATGATCGCGTAATTCTCAAAAGCCCAATCAATGCCAAGTAAAGCAAGATAGGGGTCCTTATCGCCCATGATATCAATAACCTCAAAGTCGGTGTATGTCTTCACCCCCGCCACGTCGACCTCGACACCCTCGAGTCGGCCGATTAGCAAGATACAGTACTGGTTCGCTATCCTGAGTTGGATTGGGGAATAAGCGAGCCGTGGCTTTCCAAGAGCCTCCCATGTTTTTCGCGGCAAAATATTGACGTCGGATCCCAAGTCCAACATGGTGTCGCTGATTTGGAATCCTGCAACCTGCGTGTTAAGCCGGAATTCTTTGCCTGTTCGTTTCTTATTCCGCTTGACACGTTGCACGTATTGAGGCCTAGCATCTACCAGATTTCTGGGTTCGGCGCGCCCCTGCAGCGCTCCGTCTAACACGTGCTTGAGCTGCTGCCGCAACCCATCGTTATCAACAATCCTGAGGAATAGCCGGAGCCAATCCTCGACCACAGCATCTGCGGCATTCTGCGCACCGAATTCTGGCCACCAGGGCTCCTCCAGCCCTCCCTCGTTCCGCAACTGGGCGATGTGGAGCGATAAAAAGGTGTCTTTGTAACTCCTAATTACCTCACATTAATTGTCAACCCAGGGACGACTTTTTATTTCAAGAGTGTACTCAGTCTGAGGCGGCTATTTACTCAAGAGTAATGTTTGTGAAGATGTAGTATAGAAATACAAATGCAGAAATAATAAATGCTTGAAAAGAAATCTGCTTGAAAAGAAATCTAATTACAAATGATAGAAATGTAAAGACTACACTACAGCAACCTTGCTAGACATCGATTAGGGATGCAGTAGTAATAACTCTTTCCCCTAGAAGTCGATATGAGATGACCAAATCTGGGGACCTGGAATGATTAGCTCTGCCCTCTACAGTTTATAGATCTCAAAGCAAGTGAAAACAACTCAAAGGAAATGAAATCTAAAACGCAAACTGGAAAGGAACATCAATCTAAAAGCAATGAACAGGAATTGAATAGCAGCGTAAAATAAACAGTGAATTCAATTCATAACCAAGTAAACTAGATTTCTACTCTTTAATCCTGTCGACAGCCACGCAACAATCAACTATCGTAATTCATAAACAAAAGGAAAAACAACTGGAATTAGATACAGAAAAACAACATTTTATAACAATTGAATCATGAATCATGCTTCTTGTAAAGAATGGAATAACAATGACTCTGTATTTGATTCAATTAGCAATAACTCAATTCTTTAATTGTAATAAACGAACTTCACACAACAGAAATAAACTAATAGAAATACAAACAGCAGATCGCTCCACCAGGGCCGGGCCCTCAACCACCGGTGAAGCATTGCTGTGCTTTACTCCAGCGCTTGAGAAATAGAACAACGGTGAACTCCTTTATTAATCAGACATTAATAATGTTTACAAACAGCTCACACTCTCTTAACAAGAGCCGATGCACAATTCTGAAAATTACAATAAGAAAAGTCTCTCCATCCCCCCATACACAATACATGCTTCTCCTTTTATAATCAGAAGGAGGAGAAATTAAATAGCAAATAGGATCTCTAATAATAATATTGAATTTCTTCCAACCAATTGATCAACAATAAAATAGATTTACATCCATCTTTCAACAACAGCAAGTCGAATTTGGCTTTGTAGCTGAGATTTGGAGGACGGCCGCAACCACGGAACTGAGAAAATCGTGCTCAAAGAACTCTGCGAATCTCTCAACACAGGCCAAATTTGGGCAAACCGTTCTTTTCTAAAGTTAATTGGGTCCGTTCTGGACAAAACCCATGTTCCAGATTTTCCAGATTCGTCTTCATTTGCTCAGAATCTCAACCGCAAAACTGTCACTCCTTATTCCAGCGCATTTCTGAGTTGGCACTTTTAATGATCAAATCTTCAATCTGGAAATTATCTTGGAAGCTAAAAATGGTGAATAATGTTATAACCAACTTATTAAAACCATCATTGATAAAATAATTCATAATCATCAATTTATTAGAAATAAAGGAAGATAAATAATATTCATCCATAAGAGCATAAATCATTTATAAAATGGATTTAAATAATAAATTATAATAAATTACGTGATGAAGAATGGTAGAAATGGGTGGAATAAGCGTTCACAAGTGATAATAATAATGGCATATTAACGGCCCAACATACCCCCACACTCAATATGTTGTATGTCCTCATGCAACGAAAACCTGAATATATTGCATGTCTTCATGCAACCCCAAGACAAAACCCCATGTGTTAACCAAGCAATAAAAAATATGTTCATCTTAGCTCATGAAATGGATAGAACAAATGAATTCTTCCTTAATTAATGAATATTCACTTTTAGCAATCTTGATGAAGGCATAACAATTTTTATATTGACATTCAACTATATGTATATATGAAGTTGCAGCAAAATATGATATAAGTAACAACAAACTTCATTAACCATTTTCTCAAAAACTACAAACCAGCTTTTGTTGAAATTTGGCAAGTAAATTTATAATATATGAATGCCTTTATGATCCAAAAATCAGATCGTTTTGATGCACAGATCATGAGATATAAACAAAATGGCTGTAGGTGAGAGTGCATGATTTCTGAAATTTTATGAACCAATTTATCTTGAAATTATCCGGGTTTGTATTAATGATACGTCTATGTTTTCCAGAAATCACAAGAATTGAGTTCATGGTTTTTTTAAAAATATTATGGAAATCAATTTCTGCATTGTGTAAAAATGAAATTGTATGCCTTAAATGAGAAAGAAAATTGAAAACATCCATCATGCGTAGCAATTCCTCCCCCGCTCTGAAAAATTAGCATGCCCTCATGCGATGCTAGAAAAAATTGAGGTGGTTGCTACCAGCTGTTGAATTCTATGCTTGGTGTAAAACTCTCGTGGATAGAATAATAAGTAACTGCTGATGTGTTGTTTCCTCATTTTGCTGATGTGCTGGAGGTAAGTGCTGAAATAGGGCTCGGTGCTGTCCCTTGGAGTAAATTCTTTGCTTGTTTGACACTCTTTGTCTTTACGGATACTCTTTAACCTGTTCAACTGATACTCTTTCATCTGTGCTCATTTTTATCTTTCACATAATAGTAAAAAGATAAAATTCTCATCCTGAAGATAATTTTCATAGAATTTCCAATAGGTCTTTCCACCATTGATCTTCTGGTATTATAGTCCTTTTAAGTTTTTTCAATGTCTCATCAACTTCTGTGAGTTTGTAAAAAGTAGGCTGATCAGGGAACAAATACTTTATTTCATGTTCAAGATGAAATAAATTCTTCAACCTGTCATAGAGATTTCTCCCTGTTGGCAACGTTGTTTCAGGCAAACTGATAGAACTAGCAGTTGTATTTTGAGCATGGATATCTATTTTCTTAACATAGGTTTCCAGGTCCATTATCTGGTCTTCTGTGAGCATAGGACTAGGTAACCCACTGTCCAACAAAACTTGAAATTTTTCTCTGAAATCATTAATATCAGCCAAAATATCTGAACACTTCCTTTCTAAATTCTGCATGAAAGTTCTTTTGATGAAAACTCTTTTTATCATTAAAATAGTGTCGGTCCTGTCTTCAATTCCTAGTACTGCAAGTTGTTGTTTTGTTCGGGTGTTCAAAAATTGAATGAGTTGATTGGCCTGCTCAGGTCTACCTCTTAGTTCATCTCTTGTTCTGTTTATTTCTTCCTGAGCTATTTTAATCAAGTCATTTTGTTCAAAAATTGCTTGAATAGAGGGCCAAATACTTTTTATTAACTCAATTATATTTCCCCAAAGAATTTCATTTATTTCCTTCAAAGGCTTTTCTAATGAAAGATCTTTTTCTAAAGCCTTAACTAATCTGTCCAATCTTTTAATTTCCCTGGTATTATCAGCAACTGTCTTCTTAGATGTATCATACTTCTGCTCCAAATTTTCTAATTGTAACTTTGTGGTTTGAAGTTCTGTGACTCTTAATTGTAAACTTTCCATTTGTTTTATTAACTCATCAGAACTTAAACCAGAAGTGTTTACCTGCTCTGGCTCTGTTTGTTGCTTTGCTGTTGTAGTACCTGTGGTTGTAGTAGCTTCTGTGGTGGATGTCTGCTTGATAGCTTCCTTTTCCTGTAAAGCTTGTTCCAATTCCTTCTCTGTTTCACTTAGTTGCTCAGTTAATTTTAAGAGCAACTCCATTACCTCTTCTTGTGAATTCCCCTTCAAAACTTCTTGGGTCTGGGGGTGCCTTGAGGCTGGCAATTTTAGCTGCTTTCTCAGTGCAGCTATGTCATCATCTTTCTTCTTAATTAATGCCTCAATGCTTTTAATATCTTTGGGGTTGTGACCCAAGCCGATAATTATGTCTTCCAGAGATTTTATTCTGTTATCTTTGGCCTGAGAAGAGGCCTTCTCAATTTGCAATTGGGCGCTTGTGTTATTTAAAGAATCTTGCAGCGTTAGGGCTGCCATGGCTTTATTAGTAAGAGTGGAATACACCATTTCCCCAGTTTGTTTATGCAGCTCTATCTGGTCCAAAGGATGAATGTCCTTTGCCAGGACCTCAAAATTTGTTCTAATATAATCAGCTGTTGTCATGGGTTTTGGCACCTTTGACTTGAAGTGGCTCATCATCATTTTGCCTTGTGAAATGTCAAATGCTGACATTAACCTTTCCTAATTATGTGGAGCCATTTTCAAATATTTATCATATACCTTCATTCTTAATGGATCATTCTTTGCCTTTATATTAATGAAAGTTATTTTTATATCCCCTATATCTGTTTTTGGTGGCCTAAAGGAGGATACTTCCGTACTCAACTGCTTTTGCAAAGCTTTTCCTTTCTGCTTTGTATGGGTCACACTAACAGAACCAGTTAGTTGATTGTCTTCTCTTCCATCATCAAACATCTCATCTATGATTTCCACATCTGGAAGTGGATCTGGTTTATGTTTTTTGGCTTGATGTATTCCTGAGCACTCTTTAGGAGGAGTAGTATCTGGAACCTGCCTTTTCTTTCCTATTTCCATGTTGGATGGAGTTTGTAATTCTGAAACTTCAGGATGTTTTACCTGAGTGGGAGAAACTTGTGTTTGATCAGGTGCTCTGGAGGTTTGAGGTTTCTCTGCCATGACTAAAGTTTCAATAACCTGTATTTCAGGTTCTTTTCCTTTTCCTTTTGTCTCTGCTGCAACTGGTGAACTGCCTTCCTGTAATCTCTGCTGTAGATTTGCTGCTGAAGAAGTGCCAATGTGAGGTACCTGCACTTGACCACAAGATTCTAGGTCATACTTCTTCTCAAGATCTTTCATCATTCTGTTCATTTTTTCTTCTTCACTTTCTTCTTCAATTAGTGTTTCTGCCACCCATTCATCTTGATTGGCATATTGTTCTAATTCAGGAATCTTGTGGTGTATGTAAGGAGATGATTTGTTCTTTATTCTCTTTTCACAGATAAAACCAAATGGGTCATAAGGAACCCAACGAAAACTTCTTTGAAACTTGCAATGGTTTTGTAGTATATTTTCTACTTCTTGCTCGGCCTCCCTAGAGTTGCAGATGAAAGGACCTAATTGACTTTTGATCATTAATTGGGCTTTCTTCTTCACACTAAAAAAATGGATCACATCTGAATTATTCATTTGCCTGAAATATTCCAAGGCAAAAATTCTCATGGGCACATATCTTGGCAACTTGAATGGATGTAATTCACATCCATAGATTCTAATGACTGAATGGTTTTGATATAGATACCAATCTCCAACTTTATAAGTCCTTGAAAGTTGCAAGGTCTTCTTGATTTCATTACTGAGCCTTGGAGGAGGGATTCCTGTCAACAAGGTAGTTGCAAGATATACAAAAAGATCGATGAACTCAGTATAGGAATATGGAGAATTATAGGAAGAATGAATTATGGGAGACCAAAATATAACTGACCTAGGGTTTCCCTTGGCATCAAGCTTTTTAACAGGGAAAGGGAACTTTTCTGATTGATAGAAGAACTGACCTAGGGTTTCCCTTGGCATCAAGCTTTTTAACAGGGAAAGGGAACTTTTCTGATTGATAGAAGATAATGAGATGATAAATAACTAAGGAATATTTAAAAACTTTCTCATCATCTAGCCTCATGAACTGATCATGGAACTTATTGGCTATGAAGGAGGCAAAGTCATATTTAACTTCAGGAGGTTGCCCAGGAGTAAAGATAGACAGCAAAACTAGGGTTATCTCATCAACATATTCACTGGTATTGAAACCCAAGACAAAAGATATCATATTTAGGATGAGCCTTCCCAACTTAGTGAAATAATAAAAACCATAGGGAGGAGGTCCCTTAGGTTGATGTTCAGGCAACAAGAAATTCTGGCAAATGGACTCCAATTTTTCTGAGGTCAATTTATTAGACTTTTCAATCAATTCTTCCATAGACAAAGGTGCTAGTTCTTGGTCTGGTTCAAAATGTAGCATTGCATTGATAGCCTGGGGAGTAATGGAG
Source organism: Pinus albicaulis (assembly GCA_034641835.2). Lineage (NCBI taxonomy): Eukaryota > Viridiplantae > Streptophyta > Pinopsida > Pinales > Pinaceae > Pinus > Pinus albicaulis. Next base: position 10,673 of record JAXQQM020075684.1, read on the forward strand.
AAAATAACACTCTGGTCAGGGGATATTATAGCTCTCTGAGTGGGATCATAGTTAGAATGGCAATAGTGGATGATTTCTGGGAAAGAAATGACTGAGGGGATGAGATATCTCGAGAGATTGGATTCCCACAACCCAATGAGATCTTGCCCCTTTGAGTACTCGTCTCTGCAGCGACAATAACTCAGAAGGGGACTTTCATCAAAATGCAAATCTTTAATCTGAAAATCTTTATCTACTAAAGGGAAATATTCTAACTCTCTGTGGGGGGCATTCAATGGAGTCACATTCAGGGCTGCCGGGGCTTCCATTTTGGTTCTTGTGGATTCAAAACGGAAGTTTCTGGGTTTTCTTTACAGGTCGGGTGCAATTTCAATTTAAATGAAGGAAATTAACACAATTGCAGTTTCAGGGGAACAATTCACAGTTTTAAAACCTCAGGGAATGATCTCAGTGATAAGATTTAATCACTAATCTAGTGGAAAACAAGGAAAACAGACTTTCTTTTGAAGTTCGAAGCAAGGATAAATTACATAAATACGCAATTCTTGGATGAAAAGGCGCTTTAACGGAGTATCGGGCGGTGGCCAGAGATCCTTCGACACGGAGTACGCGGAATTCTGGAGCGAAATCGAATGGAACAGTGGATTTCAGTGGAAATTTGAAATTCGCAGCGGAAAGCGCAGTCGCGTTCAAATGATGAAAATGACATAAAAACACGAAATTTTGTTTTATTTCCAAAGTCAAAAAGGGGTTTTTAGTTTTTCTAGGAGTGACGTCACTTTAGTACGGGCTGACGTGTGGAGGGGGGCCGGGCGGTAAGCGGTTAGTCCCCGCACCACTTATGGACAAAGGTGGTATTGAGCGCGGGGGGAGCGATTCCATTGGAGTATTGACACGTGGACGGAAGACTAGTCAAATACCACCAACCCCCCGCGCGTTAATGCTCTGACATTGGATGGCTAGCGGAATGAGTATTAGCCTTAGATTTGTGGAGGGGCGATCCAACGGTTGAAAGGACGGAGAGATAGTGGGGTGGTTATCACGCGGGCCCGGCATAACTAGCGTTTAATTAATCATCCCGGGTGGCACATGATTGGTGGAGGAAAGGTTATTAATTAGTTCTGATAACTAATTAATCCCATAATTATAATGGAAAAAGGGGTCGCGGCGGGGTTTCGTTGGGTGGGATGCCAAGTGGATGGGCCATGGTGGCATAAGGATCTTTCCGAAGTTTTGGTTTTAAAAATAAAACTTTGGGTCTATTCTTTTTGTATTAAACATATATATCATATGTTTAAAGTTTTTTTCATATATGTTTTTTATTATATGATAAATTAACTGATATAATTAATTTACCATAGGGGCGAGAGTATTATATAACGATATATTTAACCAAAGGGCTTGTATAGTGGGTTTTTATTTGAATGCACGGGGAAATAAATGCTTTGGCTAAACTTTATAATAGATGGGTTTTTTGGGATATGTATGTAAAAGGAGTTATATACTTAGGACAAGGCACTTTCACTAGGGATTTAGTAAATAGAGTTAAATGTAAATATGAAAAAGGGACAAGGGAACTCAAAAAACTTTGTACATCTAAGCAAGTGACAATTTTTAAAGTAAATTGCAAAATCTCATCTTCCACACTTAAACTTAGAATAGTAAGTTATTTTGAGGGATTTTTGTGAAATATAGGATGATTTTCCTAAGTAAAATTGGATTTTACTTAGGAAAAGGTTAAAGGTGAATGATTATAATGATGAATTATCTCAAGTACTTAGGTCTTTTTGATCATTAGGCCGAGGGTCCGGTCCCTCCAAAAGTCAAGGAAATGCCTTGAGCCCTTTTGATCTCCAAGTACCCTAGTACTTTGGGGGAAATTAGTAAAACTTTAAGGGGGAAGTGATGAGGGAGGTTAATGATTTTTGACTTTGCTTGCTGTGATTTTCCAGTGTATTTCCTACTTCAGCATTTGTGATGAAAGTAAAGGATCAAAAACATGTAGCAGCATCTTTCATCAGATAAAAATTTGCAACCATCTACCTACCCTATCTACTTGACACTACCATTTTCTCTTCTTTATTAGGGTGCATTTAGACTTGCAAACCCTTATCAATCTTTTCTTTTTACATGATAAATCTATCTATTTCTACCCTTATTACATCCAAGGGCTCAGATTGAACTGTTGAGCACCTTTTATTTACTCTACCTATCTACTTATCTGCCAAGATTAAACTGTTTGGTCAGATATTTATTCTCTAATCTATAACATGAAATTGAAATATGAGTAAGCCAAGTTTAAACAGTTTGACTTATTCATGAATTGTGGCAAAAGTTTGATAAGCTGCACACAATCACTTATTTACAAAA
>JAXQQM020083744.1:0-20567 GCA_034641835.2 Pinus albicaulis
CATAGGAATATAATTAAATTAGTGGTTCTCAATGTTCTTAGGTGCCAAGAGAACGTATCACTAATTTTATTGTGTGAATTTTTTTTATGTTGACGAGTCTTATTGTGCTTCGGGCTTCAAGAGCATCAGTTACAGGTTATTTTATGAGATCCATGTATGTAGAAACGTCAGTTGCATAATTGACTGTTGAATATGCCCAATAATCAGAAAATTCACCTATACAATTATTGAAAGTGTAGTTCTCTTCACTTAGACAGATGGGATGTTGTCCATAGGGTGGTCCAATATCGAGGTTTTCCTTTAGAAGATAGAGAAGTGTCAATTATACAAAGTTCATCAAAGATGGTTAGAGGCGATTATGTCTTACATGAGTTGAATGGGAAGCTCAAAAATTGTGGTGGTGAAAAGAGCATTTTCCGGGAGAATTCAAAGTGGGGATAAGTTCTGATGAACACTAGTCACACAAATGTGATATGTGAATTGCAATTTGTCATTTTCGTATTAATATTTTTAATAACGTAATGTAAGCATTAAAGGGGGCACTACGAATAGTGCTTACATTAGTAAATAGGTGGGATTGGGTTGTTGGTTGTTGAGATATTTTCTCTACAAGAAATTCCTTGTTTGGAATCTGTTGGATCTTGTTGATCATTAATCAACATGAGTCATTTTTGAATTAAACCTTGAGAAGCTATGTATCGAATGTTATGACAGATGGTGAAACATTTATGGGATGGTTGAAGAGAAACGATGTAAGACAAATCACGTGCCTAAAAACCGAAGAATATGTATGAAAAAGGTCCAAATATAAAGCAAAAAGGTAAAGGTAATGCAGAAATTCAAAGGTATGGTGCAAAGGACGCAAAAAAAAATTATTAAAAGGCTTGCCGCTTTCATGATATGCACGTGAGTGAACACTTCGTATGGGAAATTCCGAGGGGGTCAAGAAGCAGAAGGGGGAAGAGACCCGTTCCCCCGCGGAATTACGGTGATGTGCCATGGGGTGGACCCAAGGTAAGGGTGATGTGGCAGAGCAAAGCGCGGGCAAGAGTGATGTGGCAGAGTGAAGTGCGGGCCCTAGAGGCCTGTATGCTATGTATTTATCCAGTATTACGAAGAATATGTTTCAATAACCGTGTGGTTTATGTGGAAGAAAGGTAAGGTAAGTTTCTAGGTGAGCTGGTACCGAGGCCCGTACCAGTATTAAACCCAGCACGCGGTGTTCACCTACTTCCAGCTGACACCCAATCCCTATACGCCGCGTGCTCCACTGTCAGTGTCTTACGACACTCACCTCGCTTACTTCACCTCTCCGCATTTTACCTCAGAACTTTCAGTCTTAGATAACGGTCCTCCCGTATTTTACTGCAGTAAAATTTACAGGTCTTCCAGCTACGGTATAAACTAAGTGGGAGCTAGTGCCAGGTCTACCCGGTCACTGTCAGTACCCCGACGTCATTTTCCTGAGCAAATTTCCTACTGCACAGGTATTCCGTCCCTCATATTCCCTCTGATTTCCTTTCATTTTTAAAAGTTTTGTATGTCATTCATGGGAAAGGGCACACCCAAGAAAACTGAGCCAGAGACTCCTCAGGTTCGTAAAACCAGAAACCGTCCCGGGTTCGAGCCTTTCATTGACCTACAAGCCAAAATCTGTGATCCCCAATACCCTTTTCCCATCAGTAGTATAAAATACGAGCTTTTTAGGCGACATGTCGAGAATAGGGATCGATATCGGGTGGTTGTATCAAGTTTATATCATCATATTACCCCCCCAGTCTACCCTGTGGTCGATTTTATTTGCTGGCTTAGAGATGCCTACGATGAGCGTCGAGGCACATTTACCTCTTCTCAAGAGAATAAGATTTTTTCTCTATCTCCCAACATTATCAGGCAAGCCCTTCGCTTTCCCACCAACACCAGCTATACCAGTTTCAGTGAAATGACTTTAACCTCCCAGTTCACTAAATTTCCATGGGAGGACCAAAGAGACTTCATTTCCTCTATAACCGGCAACCAGGCTATGTATCTTCCTTCTGCAGAGCCTTTCCCATTGAGTCTGTTCAAAGAAGAAGTGCAGCCCATCCTTGCTCTCATCGCTGGTCTCTTAGGTGTAGGCGGTTTGGGGGAAATTTCCAGGGCATGTGTTTATTTCTTGCGGTTAATGTCTCAAATGGGGGTAGTTCTAGATATCCCTGACTTCTTGGCTGCTAAAATTTAGACCCAGTTCCAAGAGCTTTCGGAAACCGGTCACTTCCGCTTTTGTTTGATGGTCTTCTACCTCTTCTTATATCAGCATGCTGATAAGTTCGAGGGTTTGGGTTTAGATAGGGTATACGATGTAAATTCTCAACCCCGACTAGTTTTTGACTAGAAATTTGCAGTACGCCAATTACCAAATGGGGTGGGTTATTTCAGGTTTCTAAATGAGTTCATGCCCATTGTCTACACTATCATCCATGACTCACCCTCACCTAGGGTTTTTCCTGAAATGAAGAGCTGGCTACAAGCTAGTAAAACCCATAGCACCAGGGATTGGTATCTATTTGACAATTACACTGAAATTTGGGTCTATGGAGCCGAGGTTCCCCCTTACCAGCTGCCTGTGTTTCCTGCTTGACGAGTTTATGCTCTGGAGTATATTCGACAGACTCTCAAGTCTGACCAACTCCACTTTGTCCCTGCAAAGAATGGTTTCATCCTGAAACTCCCTATCACTATTGGCCTGTTTATTGTGAATTCAAGACACGCCCTTCCCATTGTTGAGAAGCTACTGCAAGGCATGGACCTAAACAAGGGAAGACTTGGCTCTGTGATCCCCAAGAGATTATCTAAAACAGAGGAAGGAAGAACAAGTCCACACCTTATGCACATGAATCAAGACCATTTATAGAGTGGAGGGATAACCTTGAAACTTGGCCTTTGATTTCGCAGATGGAGACAGATTCATCTACCACAGGGGAAGGAGGAGAAGTCAGAAGAGGCCAAGAAGAAGAAGAAGTGGGTCCCTCAAGAACAGGTTCCCCCCTTCGCAAAAAGTAGAAAATAGTCTCAAGCGAGGAAAAATTCATAGGAGAAGAACATCTGCTTGAGCCGTTTACACCATATGGCCAACTTGACGGGAGCAAAGCTGGGCTCAAAGTGTTGAGAGAAAGTATCAACTCCTCTGAATACTCTGAAGTCTCATAGGCCATCGGAGATTATACCTCACCAGTTGTAATTGAAAGGAGCCTGAAAAATAGAACAATCAGGGATAAATATAAGGCCGAGCTGGAAGGTTCTGTGGAAAAATATCATACCAGGGTTTCAGCTTCCATGAATGTGGATACAGAACACCTGGTATTGTCTATGGTTGAGGCAATCTTGGATCCTAATGCAGGTACCACTAGTTACAGGGTGCTTGAGTATGAAATTGACATGGCCAAGGTACCAGCACCTGACAAATGCAACCTGGTCCAGGTGGTGGGTGATATGTTGAAAGACGAGGTAATGCGAGTCACTATTGCACTGAGAAAATTGGAGAAAAAGCATGAACAGGTGAGGGCGACCCTGAAGAAGGAACAGGAAAATTCTTGCACTCTTTCGAATCAAGTACGTTGTTTCACAGAGTCGACCAAATGAAAAGAAACTGGAGACTCGAATCCGTAGTGCTATGTGATTGAGCAATTGCAGAGGGAGGTTGCGTCTCTGAAATGAAAGGTTAGCATACCAGCATCTCACCATGTTCAGACGGCCAAATTAGCGCAGGCAGAGAGAGAAAAAGTAGACTTGGCTGACTCATTGGCGAAGGAGAAAGAGGAAAAAGAAAAAATGGTAGAAACAATGGCCACTCTTCATAGCAGGCTGACGAAGCTACAGACTACCTAGGACACGCACAACTGTGTGCCAACTACAACCCTACCAGAGATTAGTTCACTGTCCGAGCAGCTGACCACAGCGAAGGCCGCAAATGATTTACTAGAAAAGCAGGCTTCCACCGCGAGGCTGAGAATCACCGAGTTGGAAACCTCCTTGGCTGAGAATACCAGAAAAATAGAGATATTGCAGAAGGAGATTGAGTAGGAAAAGAAGGCAAGAGCTGATCAGCAGAAGACCATCAATGATCTCAACAGCCGCTTGAAAGGTAATATCACCCTCAGGGATGGAAGAAGGATAATTTGGTCAGAAATCATTTCGGCAGTAACAGAGCAGTGGGATTTCCTGAAAATCATCGAGGAAACAAAATATTCTGTACTCTATCTTAGAAGGAAGTTTCAAGAGGGAAATCTCGACTTGTCCAGCAGAGCCCAACACGCCAGGAGATATGTTTCTTTCTTGAAAGGGTTGAAAGATGGTGAGGCGGAGCAGAATGGCATAGCGAGTCTGTTCAAGGAAGCTGTCGAATGTCAGAAGATTATTGATAAGGAGTCTGCCAGTGTTATAGCTTCAAGGGCCCTACAACAGGTGGCAGCCAACATGGATCGGTTCGATGCAGTTTTGGACGAGATCACAACAGCTGGACTCCCATCATGCTGGGATTCTACCACTCCTTCCATGCTCTGACCATTAACAGAATATGAAGCACGTCTCCAGGAAGAAAGGGACCGAACAGATATCTTGTCAGACAAAATCGCTCGGTTAAAAGCTGAGACAATTATTTCATCGCTCCACCAAGAATTCACTCTCCTTCATCTGATAAAACATAAGATCCCCACCAAGGCAAGTTTCAACGACCTCACTGAGGCCTACATCAAGGTGGAAGGATTCACAGTGATGCCTGAACCATCAGCGGACAGTCAGCAAAGATGTACCTAGTTTTCCAGTCAGATCGCCAGCACTTCGGCTAATGTTCCACCACCAGTGTCAGCGACCGCCTCAACCCCTTCTCATCAATGAAATACTGTCAATTCATGTTTCGGCCCTAGTGGCCTTTTTACTTTTACTTTAGTTAATTGTTTTTACGTTTCAGGTGGAATTTATATTCCACTCCACATTTTACTTTTTGCCAAGCCTGTTATTTAATATTTTGTTTCAAAACGGCCGAGTGCCTAACTGCAAATGATGAGAGGCCTTTATTCCTCATCATAAGTTTTGGTTACTTTGATAAATACCTCTAACAAATTCCTGGCATGCGAGGAAGATATTTTTCCAAAAAATATCTTCTTGCTCATGTACTGATGTCTCTATATAAGCAAGGTCAGAAGAGAAAAACGGGTTCCAAATTTTCAAGAGAATTTTGCTATGAAAGAATTGTTGTATGATTTTTTTTGAAATATTAATAGAAATGCAAAGAGCCCGCTGGGTCTCAGCAAGAAGGAGTTTTACTTTAAAGTGAGGATTCTGGTCTTAAAGTTTTATAGTGTGTAACTCTTCCTTATGTGATATTGTTTTACTGTTAATTTCGCTGCTTCAACTTCTTTTATATCATGTTTTGCAATTCGAGTGGCTCACTAGTTTTGGTATAAATTTATCACCACTGATACTTATACTAAGCTTGTCAAGCGCTTTAAATATGGCTCAGGCATGGTATGTTGTTTCACTTTCCACTTCACTCATTATTCCTCTATATTAAATACTATGAGATGTTATTCTTTCAAAGCTATTGACATGTATGGATTCTTATCATTTTAAGCCCATATCATGTTTAGATATGTTTATGGAATTCCCTCTCATTAGTAGTTAATATCCTTTCTGTACTTTCTACGCAGCAAACTTCATCTGATTTTTCAAAAATCTCTGTAAAGCATTTTAGAACCCAACCCTCCTTAAAGAAAGCTGTCTTTGAGTTGTCTGATGCATCTATATTAAGGACTCACTCCTTGCCTCTGCAGCATCTTGTTATTTTGCTGACTCTGAGAATATTATGGTTCCATTTATATTACATCCCCTTGTAAAAGTTGAAGTAGTAAAGAGCCTCATTCTGTTAAAAGTCTTGAATTATACTTTACGCTCCTTACTGTATAAGATGTCCTAGGCACTAGTCTTTCACAACTCAAGGCTGTCTCTAGGATTGACAACATCTTTTTGGCGTCGTTGCTGGGGAACGAAGTTGAGAGAAATTAAAATCCTCGGGCCTCGAAAAAACCTTATTCGCTCTTCAATTAGGTGAGCATGGAGAGTTAAGAGTTGTATATCCCTCACCTTGGTGACTCCACATTCATTTTTCAGGTAAATCTATTTTTAGTCCTGGCTCCTCGGAAGCCACACCTGAGGTTAAATACGTCTCAACCAAAGACACCTTCTATGTCTGACCCAAAGAAAATCCTGCATAGAAGAAATTGGAGGGGAATGTTAGTGTCCCGTGATTTGGCCGATTGGCGAGCCAAATGACGATGTAACATCAAACCAAGCTTTGGAGCCCGAGGACCTAGCCTTCCTGGACTCAGAGAGGGCTCTCTCTATAAATGTAAAAGATGTCGGTGTGTTTACTTATGGTGTTCTGATATTAGGCTAGTTATGAAGTGAGTTTTTGATTTTTTGGGGTTTTTTAAGTTCGTGAGGGATAAAACTGATCAAAGACATAAACTGGATAACAAGATGTAGATAAATTGGGCTATGGGGTCAAATAGGTCAAGGAAGCTATGAGGTGATGATGTAAGGCTGCTGTAGGGCCGATTTGATTCACGGTAGAAGGGATCTTTGGGCAAATTGGATTAAATGGACAACAAGTTTGTGAAAGACAAGGGATTTCAAGTGTAACTAGTTGATAGCAGACGTAAACATGTTATAGCAAGCCATTAATCATGCTAAATGTAACTATGAGCTAATTAAAACATTGAAATCAAACATTCCAGCCATACATAGAGGTATAAGACCCTCTAACTTCGGGAAATGGCTATCAGACTTTGGGGAAAACACATAAGACAAAATAACCACTCATAAACTACGCCGGAACGCCTAAACATAGTCTCTAAGTCATTGGGCACTTTGACAAACAAGCTTTCATAGTTTTAGGCAAAGGGCTAGATCGGGACTAGGCTTCCTTGGTTCAACAAGATGATCAACTAATCAGTCAAAGAGAAAGTTTTATGGACAGAACTATGGACAACTTATAGGTAGGCAGGGCACACCATACATCCTACTCAACATACATAGAACTTGTGAATAAAACTAGCAAACATTATCCTTTAGTTACTAAAGAGCAGTTAAGGATTCTTTAGCATAACTAAGGAAGAAGAAAACATCAAGCTATGAAGATTCAGGAATTTTGAGGTGCCTCCATGGGCATATCTCAAAACTAATCTCTACTGATCTATAGCAGCAAGAAGCATGTATTATGAATGAAAACTAGAAAACAACAACAAAGCAAGAAAAACTATACCATTCTACCATGTCATGGAATCCATCAACAATCCTTCATCACTCCTCAAAAGCATCCAAGAGGCAGTCCAAAAATCATAACACAAGTGTATTCTTCAAAGCTCATATGACCAATGTATTAATTATTCTCTCAAGTTTAGCCTCTGATTTACAATGAAACCCATGGAATAAATAGGCTTGAGGGAGGAAAACCTCATGGAGCAACTAGCTATCCCATTGGCCAAGTCAAAATATCTAAACTTGTCCTTGAGGCTTTGCAAAGCCCAAGGCACAAAATATCCAATAAAATATCTAAAAAACTGCTAAAAACGGAAATTATATTGACTTTACATCATTTCCCAAGTATAAAAATAGCTTAACGCACATTTGGGAAAAGCAGATTTTTGAGTTTCAAAAATTACAAAAATACTTCATATTTATGCCTGAAAAAGGTCCCCTAACTTGCTGGATGCAATAGGCAGCCTTCCCGAGGTCGCAATGAGGCTCATGATGGCTCGTTGGAAAGCTCTCTATGTCTACTTTCCGGCGCAACTGAAACCATCTCAATCTGTAGCCTGGAAGTCATCCAAAACTATACCTATGTGCAAAAAACCAGGAAATAGCAGACTGCTGATATGGCGGGCAGAATGTGCAAAAAGAGGGCATTTTTCGCCAATTTGAGGGGGCGAATGATCTCCAAATGCTCTGAAAATCACTGGGGACCTGCTCATAGAATTATGGCATCCATTGGTATCATTTTTCTCCCTTGGAAAATCCTCAAACTGAAATGGCGAAATTATGAGTTTTTGACCAAAAACCCAAAAATTGCCAAAAAACAAAAAGTTGCTGAAATAGGCCCAAAATTGGCATGCATGACCCTCAGGGGTCCATAGCAGCAGCGTGCTCAGTCATGCCAATATCAAAGGGTGAGATGCTTTTCTCACTTTCGTGCGGTAGCTATCTTTAGCCTCCTTTTTCATCACTGTTTTGAGTTTCTTCATGGCGTTGCCTTTCATCACTGTGATGCATATCATCAATGTGTTCTCCTTCACCTTGTTGCCCTGCCTCACTGTGCTCCCTTTCAAAACGCTGCCCTTTCTCTTTGTATGCCACTCAACAATAAAACTCAATCAAAAACATATTCAGTAAAAGATACACATTCCAAGTGATTTTTCTATGTTTTGTGGTAAGGTCACCCTACTTTTAGTACTTTGGAGGACACAGGACAGCCTTTTTTTTTGGATAAAGGCAAAACAAAAACCTTCTTGAACGTTCTTTTCTTTGTTTGGCCACTCAACTAGTGGATTCAATAACATAAACGATTGATCAGCAAAACGATACATAGTCCAAGGTTCATGTAATAGGTGATAGAGTTCATTTTCTTTTGATGTGGTCATAAGAATCTGTAGCATTTTCAACGTTAACAATAATCCTCATAAACATAACACTGCCCTCTTTAAACTCTACTGTCCTTTTCACAAAGTTTGACAATACCTCTAATTGTTTTGAGCAGCTTTACTCACCAAAGCCTATTTATGGTCAAAAGGTAGCCATGACCTTGCTTTTTGCCACACTGAGGAAGACTTTGAAAAAAAGACCTAGAAAAACATGGATGATTTCTGTGTTTGGTGTTCTGACCACTGCTTCTGCTTCAAATGCTGAGCTTCTTTAAAGAAAAGGTGACTTCATTCCCTAATACTCTTTTGGGGACAGATTAAAGGTTTTTTAAACAGTTAAAAATAATCCAAGCCTTGCTATACTTACTGCTGGTCAATCACATACTATAGCAACTATAAAAAATCACACCTCCTGAGCACCCTTTCTTTGTTACATATAGTTGACAGGGTTATGGAGTTTATGCCATAGTATTTTAAATGTCCTAAACACTTAACACTACCCTTAGAAAATGAATGTGATGTTTGAGCACCTTGGAGGGCAGCTTTAGGCTCTTGAAGATTAAAAATAACTTCTCATTGTCAACCAACTGACACCTTCTTTCCAAAATAGCTACTCAAAATATCCTGATTTACACAGAGGCCTTTGCTGTCTCGAACACTGTCTATCAACTTTAATCTTTGTAAGGGGCAAGACAACATTCCTTAAAAATCGGTGGCAGTCTTTGCTTGAGCGTTGGAGCAAATTTGAAAGCAGTTTGGAGGTGCTTTGGAGGTTTATCACCCTGCGCGACGTGTTTATTGTGGAGAGTGCCGCGCAAGGTTGTGGTGTCGGGTCACTGTCGGGCCGACAGGACCAACACGCATAGGAGTGTCGCGCACCACTACAGGCGCGTCGTGCCTTAGTTATGGCCCTTTGTATTTTTTGCTCCAGGCGCGTCGCGCACTTTTCCAAGCGTGCCGCGCAACACTTCGATCCACAAAAACTCTGTTTTTTATTCAATGCCTCCTTTTCTGATCTTGAGGGCAGCAAAAGGGATCAACTGCTCGGGCTTTTGAGTTTGCACGATGAACTTCCAATGGTATTTAACTTGTTTGGAAATGAAAAGACCACAATATCTTTGGTTGTGACTCGGAAGGGTTTGGGAGGCCTTTCTTCCCTTTAAACCATTAATCTGTCATTTGAAAGAGAAAAAAAAAGATTTATGCATGTGTCCAGACGGGCCCATACTTTAAAATGCTGGCATAAAGGTCTGTGTTATGTATTTGAAAGTGGTTTTTTGTTGCTGCTGACCTTTTCAACATAGCAAGTATACTCAGAAATCACTAGTAATTGATGAAGCATCCTCGGTCATTCTTCAAGGGGACAAATTTACCTTTTGACCCTGAAAATGATAGTGTTTTCTCTGGATGTTCTAGCGGTGATAATACTTACTGTGAAACTGATCTAATTTCCAAGTGTCTTTTAACATATTTTCTGACTGTGGGTGCAGAAATCAATTGCATTTATTCAAGCGCTTTCCTCTTAGTCCATTTCTAAAAGAGATATCTTCAATCATCTTTCTCTTACTCAATTGTATTGATATGGTGCTATCAACTTTTTAAAGTGAACATGCCTATATAAGTTTTAGGATCATTCTCCAGAAATTGAAGATATGTCAAAGTGCTTCCTTGTATGTTATGAACCTGTAAACTTACTTGTAGGACCCTTTGCTGCAGAAGAAATTTAACTGTTGCCTCAAATATCTTTTATACTTTTTGATTCTTGAATGGAATACTTGTCTCTGACATTTGAAAGGAGATGGCTTACCCTTGGTTTGACAAAATCTGCCTCTAAGCGCTTCATCAACCCTTTCCAACTGTAGGTGTCCAAAATGTGTTGCATTATTTTAGACTTGGTCATGCTCTATTGATCAAGAAGGGAGCTGATTTCCAATACACTTTCTCCGCTCAAAAACTATTACCATGATGTCTCTGTCCACTTGAATAATGAAAACATATGCTTGTTTCAAGCTTTAAAAACCTAACAGTATGTCATAGTATCTCTTTGCCTATTTTATGAACAATCATTTCAGTGGTGATGTCTCTTGATGATAAAACTTAAATTGCCCTTACCAGCTGATCTTCTTTCTATGCCTTTCAAAGTTTTCAACACTCAGATGATAACTTGTGGATAGAATGTCTTTTGAAATTTTAACTGTTCCCTACTTAGAGGATGTCTCTTTTTGGAGCAGTGGCATGCATATTCAAATTGTCTCCTGTCCAATATGATGTATAGCTTGAAAAAATTTCCCTATGAGTAGGAAAATCAATACCTTTTGAAACATAAACACCATCCGTTACCTGTGTAATGGATTTTGCTTTCCTTCTTTGTTTCTTTCTACTGCATCTTTGATCAGTCAGTCTTTTCAAACAGTTAATGCCTTGGCCATCTGCTCATGAATGAAGGAGGCCCTTCACTTAGCAAAGTATCTGAAGGTTGTTTGACAAATCTGTTTGACACAGATTTTCCATGGATGTGATGGTAAGCAAATCACTTGAAAAACATCAATACTAGCACCTCTGCTTGCAATCATCACTGTGCTTCAGAAAAACCCTAACCAAAGTACCACTGTCTCACTGTACTGTTCTGAGGGAAACTGAGATGTCATCATCTACTTTGGTCATCTCATGACAAATTACTTGAAAGATAGTCTCTGTGACTATGGAGGTCAGTGCCTTTTGAAAAACAAGGAACTTTCTTTCTTCCTGTGTAATGGCATGTTTTGTCAGCACCTCTTCAATTTGATCTTGTGGACAAGCAGGCTGCTTATGATTGGAATTTTTACTAATGACATGCCTTTCTAAAGTTCAACAATTCACATGATTTGAAAGCTTCAAATGACCTCCTTTATCAGACCAGACTCTTTTTTCCTTTGAACTAGCATATTTCAGACTCTATCCCTGTTATGATCATCACTCACATTCATAAAACCTGGAGATATTGTTTCATTGTTCGATAAAAGGCAAACCTGGACTTTTGCAATCTTCAAAGTCGATACTGGCCAGCGCCCTCTGCTTGTGGATGAAGGAGGCGCCCTAACCCTCTGCTTGTAAATGAAGGAGGTTCTGGGCCATGACAATTTACCAGTTTGCTATGACAGTGGTGTCCTTTTCTTACTGTGATTTTCATGCTAGAAGGAAAACTGCAAGGTCTTGCTGAGTGACTTTCTGTTTTGCAGACATATCTCAGGCTCATGATACATTTAGAAGCAGTTGTTCCTATAACTGTAGATTCAAGCATTTACTCCTGAGATGAAGTTATATTTCCTGTTCTTTGCAGAGTCCACAAAACACTGTGAAACACCTAATAATCAACTTGAGACTGTGTTTTAAGCAGTGCTGAGACCTAGGGGGTGTGAGTGGCACGACTTAGAGCTGCTTGTCAATTTTATTTGCAGATTGAAAGGTCAGTCATGGTTGGTCAGTCATGGTTGGTCTGTAGCAGATGGAGGCTTTTTGGCTTTTTGATGATTGCCAAAGGTAAAATTTCCTAAAGCGCCACTTCCTGACATAGGGGAGACTTTTGAAACAGATTTGGATTTTTCTTTTAGAGCTGGTGGGCAGACCAGTAGGGCTGAAGCTTAGGAAAAATAGTGATAATGGATTTTAACTTTGACAAGGGCGGACAAAAAGGTAAAAGGGCGAAAAAATTTTTATGAGGGTTTTCTAGATGAAAAATTGACATATGGAATTCAGCTTCTAGAAAACTCAGCTATAGATATAGTCATCACTAACATGTAAAAATACTGATGGCTAACAGTGGCTCCATTTGGGGAGGGCAGCTCCTCGTCAGGAGGTGTCCAGAATTCAGATCTTTGGCTTATGAAGACCAGTGCCTTATCCATTGGCGCAAAATTTTACCCTTCTCTTGATGTTATTTCTGAGAAGTGACATCATGGTTAACATCAATGATACTTCTACCTACCCACTATCTTTCCTAACATTTTCTCTTCTCTTTGGCGCATTTGAACTAGCAGCCTTTTGACAATGCATATTTTTCTTTTTGCAAAATGAAACTATCTATTTCTACTCTTATATCTGCCGGGAGTTCAGATTAAGCTGATGAACTCCTTCATTTCTCTACCTAAAGCTAGATCGACTGTCAAGATTAAGCAGTTTGACAGGATTTCATTCTCTAATCTACAACATGAAATTTAAAAATGATCAAATCAGGATTAGGCAGTCTGATTTGTCATGCATTTGCGGCATAAAGACAAGCTGCACACAAATGTTATTTTGCAATAAAGGAAACTAGACAAGCGGGCTAAGATGTACAATGTGTTTTTCATCCCTCGCTTCTCTCTTTGGTTCTGTTTTAGGCATGTGGAACCAGAATCTCTCCCTAATCTAAGCTCTGTGATAAGTCAATCTTACATAATGTTGACTATCTTGGCACTCACTAACTTATCAGCAAATAAATTTAAACATGCTCAGCTATGATTAGGCTAGATAGCTGAACAAGACATTGAAGTACTAGTAGCGGCATTTAGACTCTTTCCTAACATTTTTCTTCTCTTTGGCGCATTTGAACTAGCAGCCTTTTGACAATGTATATTTTTCTTTTTGCAAAATGAACCTATCTATTTCTACTCTTATATCTGCCGGGAGTTCAGATTAAGCTGATGAAATCCTTCATTTCTCTACCTAAAACTAGATCGACTGTCAAGATTAAGCAGTTTGACAGGATTTCATTCTCTAATCTACAACATGAAATTTAAAAATGATCAAATCAGGATTAGGCAGTCTGATTTGTCATGCATTTGCGGCATAAAAGACAAGATGCACACAAATGTTATTTTGCAACAAAAGGAAACTAGACAAGCGGGGCTAAGATGTACAATGTGTTTTTCATCCCTCGCTTCTCTCTTTGGTTCTGTTTTAGGCATGTGGAACCAGAATCTCTCCCTAATCTAAACTCTGTGATAAGTCAATCTTACACAATGTTGACTATCTTGGCACTCACTAAATTATCAGCAAATAAATTTAAACATGCTCAGCTATGATTAGGCTAGATAGCTGAACAAGACATTGAAGTACTAGTAGCGGCATTTAGGCTTGCTCGCTTTCCGAAGGACTATTTTTTGGAACATGGGGCTTTGTTCTATCTTCACTCGCCCTCTTTTCTGTTTTTACTGTTTTTGACTTTTCTATCTTTTACTGTTTTTGACTTTTCTATTTTTCAATATTTCAGACAATGGTATATACAATGAATGAAAAGTGTTTCAAACTCAGAAATGGAGCTCCTGACAAAAATAATGCTTTAATGTCCTGCCATTCACAGGACCCCCAAAAATTTCAGTCCCATCAGGTTCTTGCAAGAAGAAAGCATTGTTTCCACTGACTGAGCTGATGATGTAAGGCCCTTCCCATAAATTTTCAAAATTTCCATGT
Source organism: Pinus albicaulis (assembly GCA_034641835.2). Taxonomy (NCBI): domain Eukaryota; kingdom Viridiplantae; phylum Streptophyta; class Pinopsida; order Pinales; family Pinaceae; genus Pinus; species Pinus albicaulis. Next base: position 14,106 of record JAXQQM020083744.1, read on the forward strand.
TTACCTTTGTCTTCTCTTCTAGAATCCCATTTTAAAACTTTATCTCCAATTTAAAAATCATTTTCCTTAGTTCTTCTGTCAAAAATCTGTTTTATTTTGTCTTGTGCTAATTGAGCCCTTTGGTAAACTTCTTCTCTGGTTTGTTGTAAATGGATAGTCTGGTTTACTCTCCTTTGTACGTCATTTTCTTCTATTTGGACTTCTTGTAATAGTTTCATTACCGGAACCCCTAAAGATGTTGGGAAAATGGCATCAACACCATAAACTAGCTGGTAAGGGGACATACCTATGGACTTCTTGGTAGTTAATCTATCAGTCCATAAGGCGTGTACTAGTTTCCCATGCCATGCTTTTTGATTTTGTTCAAGAAGTTTTTTGATAATGTTGACTAGGCTTTTGTTAGAAGACTCGGCTAAACCATTACCTTGAGGGTAATAGGCTGTGGAATGCCCTAATGAAATATGATACTTGTGACAGAAGTCTATCATTTTCTTGGAAGAGAAGGAAGCGACGTTATCTGTAATGATTTTCCTGGGACAGCCAAATCTGGATAGGACACTGGTTTCTAGGAACGTGATGATGACTGAATCAGTGGCGTTCCGGGATGGTATGGCTTCTATTCATTTGGTAAAGTAAGCAGTGGCTGTGAGGATCCATTTATGTTGAGCGGAGGAGGAGGGGTGAATTTCCCCAATGAAATCTAGACCCCATTGTTGGAAGGGTCCTTCAACTATGATGGGATGTAAGGGAAAAGGTAGAAGTTTTTTCTTGCCATCAAAAATTTGACATTTATGGCAGGTCATGACCAGTTTGTGAGTATCAGGGAACAAGGTGGGCCAATAATAACAGGCTCTAAGGATTTTGTTTGCAGTATTTTTCCAGTAGAGATGACCTCCACATTCCCCTTCATGCATTTCCCGCATAATTTTCTCTGCATCAGACTCAAGCAAACATTTAAGCAGCATACCAATAGGATTTTTCCAATACAGAGAACTATCTATAATGCAAAACTTTAAAGATTTTTGTTTAAGGAATCTTGCTTTTGTTTTTGATAAAGTCGGAGGAGCATTCATATAAGTTAATACATAAAGAATGTCTGCATACCAAGGTGAATCCAAAAATGTTTGATCGATAGGGGGGAGTGTGCACTCTTCTTGTTCTTCTAAGGCATCGACAAAATTTATATCTAAAGCTTGGAGGTTGGTTTCAGCCATTAGTCTCGCAAGTCCTTGTCCTTTAACTAGTTTGGTAGGCCGGATTTCTAAGTCATACTCTAGGATGATAGCAATCCACTTTCCCCTTTTACCATCGGGATCTTGGTTGAGAATGTCCTTGACAACAGTATTAGGGATGAAAGCTATGACATGAGAATGCAAGATGTAAACTCGGAAATCCTTTAGTGCCTTTACCAATGCGAATGCCTGTTTTTCCATGATGTTATATTTCAAGGGAGCATCTCTCAGGGATTTGCTAAAAAAGGCAATGGGTTGCTCTTGCCCAGCTGCATTTTTTTGCAACAACACCGCATCTATTGTATGTTCTGAGGCAAATGAGAAAATGTAAAAATCTTTGGTGAAGTCAGGGCTTATCAATACTGGTGTTTTAGTTAAAGCCCTTTTAATTAGTTCAAAAGATTTTTTGGCTTCTATAGTCCATTTAACCCCGACCTCCTTTCTTAACATATTTGTGATATCTTTCAAGAGCTCAGCAAGATTTGGGATGAATCTTCTCAAGAAATTTATCTTGCCGATAAAGGACTGTAACTCCTTTATGTTTTTGGGGTGACTTATCTGTAAAATACCTTCGATTCTCTGGGGGTCTATTTTAATTCCTTCTTCCGAAATAATGTGACCTAGGAGTTTTCCTTCCTCTAGACCGAAAAGTGTTTTCTTGGGGTTTAGGGACAAACCATACTTTCTAAATTTGTTGAAGACTTTTCTTAAGTGTGCTAGGTGTTCTTCATCTGATTTAGAATATATTGTTATATCGTCGAGATATATGACTATGAAAACACCTATGTCTTCTGAGAAGGCTATGTCCATGGCTCTTTGAAATGTGGCGCCAGCATTCATCAGTCCGAAAGGCATTTTAACGTACATAAAAGTGCCCCAGGGGGTGGTGAAAGCTGTTTTATGCTGATCGGTAGGATAAACCAATACTTGGTTATAACTAGAAAAACCATCAAGCAATGAGATTCTTTTAGCGCCTACTACCTTCTGAATTATGTGGTCCATTTTGGGCAGAGGGTAGTTATCTTTCAGACATGCCCTATTCAAGTTTCGGAAATCTATGCAGAGTCTGATTTCACCAGTCTTTTTCCTAAATGATACTAAATTTGAGACCCACTCAGAATATCGGAGAGATACTATTATCCCGGCATCATACATATTTTTAATTTCCTTTTCAACCAATGGTAATAATACTGGGTTTATCCTTATTAACTTCTGTTTAAAAGGTTTTTGATTTTCTTTGAGGGGAACTTTATGTTGGATGATGCTGGTGTCATATGATTTTAAATCCTGGTACCCCCATGCAAACACATCTTTAAATTCTTTGAATAGATTTATGTACCTTTGTTTTATGTTAGGTGGGAGGGTTTTGGATAGTTTAATGTTTTTAGGCTCTTCTGGATCTCCTATGTTGTATTCCTCTATGTCATCCTCTGTAGATTCCATTTTAGGCTTTTTGGCCACATCATTAAAGTCAAACAATTCTTCTAAAGGTGCGAGCCCTCTGGGTATGGTGTTATTTTCGTAGTGTAAGACTTCGAGTTCCCTTTGGTCAATGTCTTCTTCTATCTCCCTGTCACATGGATGGTCTACCAGGTTTAGATTTGTCCACAAAGGTGGATTTAGCTCTTGGTCTTGACTTAGGCCGGGTTTCCTCTCTTCATCTCCTGAGTCTGTTTTGGTTATTTCAAACTCATTCCTAGATTGTAGGAAATCATCAATTTGATCGTCATCTTGGAATATTTGCCAATGGTCAAGATTATCTGGTACAGTAGGGCGATGTTTTACTTGAATGTCATATTGCTCACTCATACATGGTATTTGGCTATTGCTTGCAGCAAAGGCGAGCTCATTTGCCAGACTGTTTTGAATCCTAGGGATATAGGTGAGCTCATATTTTTCAAAAGTTTTAAGGATATCCAAAGCTGCATTCTTATATTCTCTCAGTCTTGGGTTCTTTGCAGAATATTCACCTTTGATTTGCCTGATTACAAGTTCTGAGTCTCCTTGGGCTGATATTCTATTGGCGCCTAAGTCTCTAAGCATGTGCAGACCGATGAGAAGGGCTTCATATTCCGCAATGTTATTAGTGCATTGGAATTCTAATCTAAAAGAATGGCCTTCTTTAGTATTGTGTATCCAGATCCCTGCTCCTGAACCAGTCTTGCCACAAGAACCATCAAAACTCATACTCCAAAGAGTTTCCTTTTCATACATGATACTGAGCTGTTTCTCAGGTTTCTTGAGACTTTGATCATCAATTCCTTCATTCATTAATGGTTTGGACATGTCTTCGTTTTCTTTTATCAGCTTGTTTATACCACCTTCATTGTATAGGATAAAAGAATCTAAATTGGAATGAATGGAATAGATGGGGGTATTATTTGGCTTATCTCTGTTGCTAACCATGTATTTCATGCGAGTCTCTCGGTATAACCTCCTAGTTTGGTTGAAAACTGGGACAGTAGCGAATGACATATCCATTTGAAGGCTACCTTGTATTTTGGCAGCCCATGCTCTTGATAATAGCATTCCATACTTGGGTGTGATGTCGGCCACTACTACATCCATGACTAAGTTTTTGGCTGGTAGTTGTGTTAGGGAAAAATCTAGATTTTTTATCAGACCTAAACATTTTACCTGACTTGAGTCGAAAGAATACAGGTTTTTGTAAGGTTGAGTCACTTCTAGTCCTAGGTTTTCCATGATTGCTTTAGGCATGAGGTTATGGGAAGCACCAGAATCCAACATGGCATTATGTAATATTTTGTCCCGTATATTTAAGCTTAAATAGAAAGGAGAAATAGTTCCTTCTTGATATTCACCTTCTACTTTAGGGCCAAATAAAAGCTCGGGCTTGTCGTCAGTTAGATTCAAGGTATCTGCCTTACTCTCTAGGTCAAAGACTTTGAAGATTTGAGATCTATACCTATCTATAGTTATTAACTCTATAAGGGGTATGGTAATTTTTATTTTGGAAATTTCCCCTTCGAAGCTAAAAGGAGTAGGTAGCTTGGGCAGATTTGTTTCAGCTTTCTCAGACATAACCTTTTCTATGTTCTTAATTTGCTGACTTTGGCTTGGGACTTCGTTTGATACAGTCAACTTTGGGGTTTCTTTAGAGGTACTAGGAGTGTCTGAGCTAGTATTTTTCTGAATGGCCTTACCTTTGTTTTGGTCAGTCCTTTTGGCCCCAATTTTGCTACTATCCATGGTCTTATTTAAGATGTTATCAGAGATTTTGGTGTTGTCAGGACTATTCTTTTTGGAATGGTTTTGGTTTTTTCTGCTTCTAAGATTATATTGCCGGTGAGCCTCTATTATGGCATTTTGAAAGTCTATGGCAGGATCATCGAGATCTCCATAGTTGGTCTCATCTTGATTAGGAGAACATAACTCTTGTTCTTCAGCTGTGAGGTATACCTCGCTTTAATTATCAGACCCTACGAGATTTAGATGACTTTCATCAAGATTTTCTGTATCCCTGTCATCCTCTTTCACATAGTTTTCATTGAATGGTGGCCTAATCTGTTGGTCATTTTCTCTTGGTCTGTTTTGGGGCTGTTCCCTCCTAAAGTTTTGGTTTCGGTTTCTGTTTGGAGGGTTTGGCTGGTTGTCCCTAATAGGAGCCTTTTCATTTATATTTTCCCACATTTTAGCCATGGATTTGACTAAGTCATCTATTCTGGGATCTAGGGAAGGTGATGAAGTGGAGACCTCATCTCTATAGGTGACCTTTCTTTCTGATCTAGTCCTAGCTCTTTTTTCAGCTAAGTTGGCATCTGATTTTATGGCTATTTGTTGCATTTCCTCTAAGGTAAGGGGATCCTTGTCTCTCAGATGATATGTCATGTCCGGATCAAAACCCTTAGGGAATTTGGCCAAGGCTAAACTGAGTGGGGGTTTGAAATGAGGTGGGAGGGAGTTATATACACTGTTGAACCTAGTACAATAAGCTTGGACACTTTCCCCATTTTCCCGTTTTAGGTTGTTATATTCTGACAGGATTTGAATGGGGTTTCTTCGGATTTCCCACCTATTTCTGAAGACTTGATGTAGTTCTTGGATATCATCGATACTATTTGGAGTTAAGCTTTTCAACCATGCTTTGGGTTCACCACCAAGACTTTGGGCAAATATTCTCATTCTGACAGTCTCGTCTTGTACCTCTAGGTATTCATAAGCATCAGTCATCCTACTTATATGCTGTTGAGGTGTGGTGGTGTCTTCTCCGGTAAAGTGTGGGATCTTGTCTTGATATTTGTTTGGGAGAGGAGCTAAAGGTGGTGGCAACACCAAAGGTGCGTACCAAGCTGCCATGACTGGAGCTAATGGATGATGTACAAGATGAGGACTAGTAGGCTGAAATGAAGTGGTTTGAACAGTGGTGGTTTGACCAGGTGTGGCGGATGAAATTGGACTAGTGATATGGTTTTGAGCAGATCTGGGATGATAGGAGCCAAACTGATAGAGAAGCTGGAAATCAGGAGGAGTGGTGGGTGAAGCTTCTCTAATAGTACTCTGTGGTGGGTCTAGGGGTTCAAGATCGTCAAATTTTATCTTACTATATGATTTGCTTCTGGGAAGAGTTTGTGATGACTCTAATTCAAAAGGTGAATCTAGTAGGATAGTGTGATGTTTAGGTACATATCTTGCTCTATGGATGGATCTATCAGTAGCTAGATGATTAGTTTCGGAAGTTTGCCACAGAATCTTTTCTGGGTCATCTACTATGATAGGGGGATTTGGGTCTGGATGAGATCTGGTGTTGATTCTTCGTGAAGCCAGATTTTAGATCCAGAGTTTAGAGAGAATGGTAATGGTGAATGTTCTGGATGAGTTGTTTTTCTAAAGCTTTACTAAGGCGAAGGATGGTCAAAAACAAAAGGGATGGGTTAGTGGAGTCGCCAGGTGGAACTGGGTTGTTTTTGTGAAGATAGCTATGGTCCACCACCAGTAACTAATCTGGGAATGTTTTTGGATTTTCTGAGTTTTATGTGTAGCCTATGGTTCAAAGTATCCTAAACTTGTTTCAACACTTCGCTAGGGTGATGAGAACAACAAGAGTTTACTTCAAATGAATCTATGGACTGCTTGCTTGTTTAAGTATCTAAAGGACCAAAGAGTCTATAAGAGTTTGCTAGACTATCATGTACTCAGTGTCCCACCATCTCCCGCTATGTTAGTAAGCGATGGGATAGGTCTATCGGATAGTAGCCTAGAGTTTTGAAAA
>JAXQQM020082038.1:0-27941 GCA_034641835.2 Pinus albicaulis
GTTTGAGCCGAAAGGCTCATTCTACAGCCCAGTATGACCCCGATGTCAGGTATGTCACGTCCTCATACAAAATGTCGGCTTAAGTTTTAAATTAAAATAAAAATCCCATTGTACTATAACATATATCAATTTATAATACAATTATGTATTATTTATATAATTTGAATGGATATTAAATTATATACGTGAATTTGAATGGATCATAAATTTACCTTTAACAAAAAAAATTACCACGTTGAATTTCCAAATTAAGTAAAATTTTAAACATATTTACTCTTTACTAAAGTCAATACCATTTCCTAAATCAAAGGAAAAGAGTTAGTTCAACACAAACAATCAAAATCCAAAATCTTTTAATATTTCTTTTAATTAAATATTTGTAAAATAAATTTATACTTACTCCAGAGCTATGGTAAATAAATAAAAAATATATATAAACTAGATGTATGGTAAATAAATAAAAATTCTTTTTATATTTATTCCATAAACCTTTTTATATTTAAAAAAACTTTAAAAAGAGGTTTTATTTAGATGAAGCCTATGGGACGAATACCATGGAACAAATTAATATTGATACCATGGGCCAAATACCATGGGTAAATAAATAAATATAAAAGAGGTATAAAAAAGTATGATAAATAAATAAATAAATATAAAATATATATAAAGAGGTATGGTAAATAAATAAATATAAAATATGCATAAAGAGGTAAGGTAAATAAATAACAATATATAAAATAGGATTATAAATAAAAATGTAATTATATAACAAGCCTATGGGCCAAATACCATAGTAAAGAAAAGGGGTATGGTAAATAAATATAAATATAAATAAACTAGAGGTATGTTAAGTAAATAAAACCTCTTTTCATATTTACTCCATAATCTTCTTTATATTTACAAATATTTATGTTCATTAGTTTACATAACTAAGAAGAAAGAGAGAGAGAGAGTTATAAGGGAGAGATGGAGAGAGAGTTATAAGGGATTTAGGGAAGAGAGAGAGAGGAAGGACGAGAGAGAGGACTTGAGAGAGAGGAGGAGAGAGGGATCGATAAGAGAGATGGAGTTGGAGGGGGAGAGATGTAGGAAATAAGAAATATAGAGAGTGAAAAGTGGAGAGAGAGAAGGAGTGACAAGGGAGAGACAGAGAGAGAGCATGTATGTTTGGGGCTGAGATAAAGAGACAAATAAGGAGAGATGGAGATAAGGGGGGAGAAGGAAATATAGGGAGAGAGGGATGGATATAGTAACATAGTTGGTGGGTGAAGAGAGAGAGAGAGATGGGAGAGAAAGGGAAAGAGAGGAAGGAAGAGAGAGGATGTGAGAGAGTGGAGAGAGGGAGGGAAAGAGAGATGGACTTGGAGGGGGAGGAGGAGAGAGGTAAGAAAAAAGAAATAGAGAGAGAAAGGTGGAGAGAGAGAGAGAGAGAGAGAGAAAGTGATAAGGAAGATGGAGAGAGAGGGTGAGAGGGGGAAGATAGAGATATAGATGGATCTATGTTTTAGATGGATCAATATAGGTCTCCTTGTCATAGAATCAATATAGGTCTCAAGAACATACAATTTGATTGCTTGCACTGAATTTTTTGATTTCAATTTAGATGTCGATTTATAATTATATTTGATTACTTGCACTAGTAAAATGTATTAATTGACATGTAATTTTTTAAAAAAGTTTGATATTGGATCTCTCAAGGCCCTTGGTAGTTATGTGGTTAAACTGCATCTATATTGCTTCTACATCCCAGTGTGAAGGCTACATTAAGTATGTTCATTCCTGGTAAAATAGAAATAAAATATTCTCTAAATAGAAAAACAATGTCGGGTATAATAAAAATGAAAAAAATATATATGCTATGCATTTTTAATTAGTTGTCCATATGACCTAATATCATGTAGAGTAATTAGAAGTAAAAAAAATATGTGAGTAAGATGTTTAAACCTTATGTTTTTAAAAAATATTTTAATAAGTGATATCAACTTTATATAAATTTATATATAGAAAAAAATGTTAAAAGAAAATATTTTAATGTATGATAGAATCAAATATCCAATGTGAGTTAAGAATAAAATAATTTAATATGAATTAATATAAAATGTTTCAATACACGTGTTATGTAATCTCTATAACAAGCAAAAGTGAAATTTAAACAATAAAAAAATTTTGTATTCTAAAATAAGTTTGCAACAAAAGGAATTTGATCCCTTTCGGCTCATGTTAGATCCATGTTTTAGATGGATCTATGCTGGTATACCAACAAGTTCGAGCATAATACTGTGTAATTTAAGTAAGTAATTATATAAATTTGCTAAAAATAATAATTTACAAGAAGTTGAACTAGTGTAGAACGTGTAAATATTCAATATAATGGGACAAGCATAAAGATCGAGTTTCTCATTATTTACATGGATGTGAACCTTAAATTAGATAGTACAGAAAGGACGATGCAGTATGAGAAGAGTAAGCATAGAATAAATATTAAAATTTAGTTGTTGCAAAATACATGAAGTAATTAATATTCAAGCATATCCAACAAGGAATGTATTTCCTCTCTGATAATCAAATCATTAAGTTTTAAATTGTGTTTAAACACATAAGGAGATAATTAGGTGCAGAATGATGAAGGAGTAGTAGAAGGAAGTGGAAGAACTAACCATATATTTAAAATGGTATGAAAGTAAAATGAAAAATTGCATGTAATCATGATGTGTACTACTATTCTATTTGTGAAAAAGAGATAATGGAAGGGAAACTTGATAGATCATCTCATGTTCCACACAAACAAATTGTTTAAAATAAATCTTGTATATAATAAGAAGAGATATTGAGAGAAAAACATATCCATGAGTAAATATATAGAAGTATATTATATAGATATGTGTGTTCTTTTTACCTTTGGAATATGCAGTGCATACATGAAATACAAGATTAACTACCATTAGAAAGTATATTAAAATAGGGATTAGGAACCAATATACTACAAAAATGGTGAAGAAGAATAAAATAAGTAAGGAGAAAGTAGAAAAGCGAGAGATACAAAGAGTCTCCTTGATATTATTTACTATTACTATTGGCATAACTCAAACAGTTCTATCAAAAAAAGAGATGGTAATAGCATAACGGTAGCAGAAGTAAACTAAGGGTTATACCATTATGAACTATAAATATTAAGTCCAGATATTTCAATACCCTCAATGATTGGATCACGAAGGAAATTACGATGGCCTTGGAAAAAGAAAATAAATTCTTGATTGTTAAGTTTGACGGATGAAAGTATCATCGGATATATATGGAATATAAGGTAAAGAAACTAAAACCAAGAGAATTGGGTGACAAGAGGATACTTTGGGAAAATCTGGACACTGACAAAGGAGAAGGACCTACTATGTATGTGATAAATACATGGGATGGGATAGAATATCAGCATAAATTTTAAGTAAGGAAAAATAAATCCTGGAATAATGAAATATTTGAAAGACTTGAATACTATCGAGTTAGAAATAACTCGATAATAGAAATAATGGCACTTTAACTGCCCCAAGAACCTAGAAAAATACAAAGGCACTCAGAGATAGTATTATATATTAATACTATCTCTGACTGCCTTTGTATTTTTCTAGGTTCTTGGGGCAGTTAAAGTGCCATTATTTCTATTATTTCTAACTCGATAGTATTCAATTCTTTCAAATATTTCATTATTTCAGGATTTATTTTTCTTTACTTAAAATTTATGGTGATATTATATATATATATATATATATATATATATATATATATATATATATATATATATATATATATGTGAAGGAACCATCATCCTTACACCAAAATGGATGAGAATAAAATGGATCAACGTTAAACTGAAGAATAAAAATTATCTTAAGAATCAAATGATCTAAAATTGTGTGGGTTTAGAGATCAGTCGTATTATTTTGTTAGAAACTTTCGAAATTAAATTCTTATTGAACAAAAGTGACCATAAAATTGGTTTATTGGAATGATGTAACCAGCCAGATTACAAATGTTGATGAACTTTTTTGGAATATCTTACCAAAGCGAAAAAATAATTATTTATGATTGATTGATACAGCCATAACTATGAATGAAAAACACTAAACTCAATGGTTTCTAACAGATATATGGGTGTGTAGGAAGATGTTTCAAAATCAGTGAAAACAATGATACTCTCATGCTTGGTGCTAATATAGCCGATTCGCATAGAAATGCAAAGGGAAAATACTCCACATTTATACCTAGGAGTAAAGTAAATCTAGTTGATGAAGTGTAAAACGGCGTGTTGGGGAACTGTGAAGCTAAATTTTTTTGTTTTCACCACAGCCCCCTTGTGATGGTATTATGAATCCTATATATTTTTTTTTCCATCATTTTTTTATCGTTTAGTGTTTGTATTGATGAACATGAATGAAAGAAATGGAAAAATAGGTAGGAGGGGCTGGACTCAGCCCACGTTCGGGGTGGGATTGACAATGATATAACAAACATAAAAAGGTAGTAAAGACAAGAGGTTTTCCTACACTCTAGTTATGCATGATGAAGGCATATCTGAAATTATGATAGAACATCATAGAATGTTACATGATATGATTGTTAGTTGTGACCAATAAGGAATAACAATGTAATTAAATGGATTTTTAAATTTTGTTGTTGCAGCATAAATGAACTTGAAGGAAATGGGAAACTTCAAGTCTCTAACATTTTCAGAAGAAATGCTGGATGGAATCCATGTTACTGGAAAAAAATAGTGGTTAAGGGTGCAAGAAGGGGACCCATTGATATTATTGTGTTGTTATATCAATATTTTTGAAATTGTTGAATGCATGTGAATAACTTTGTGTGAATGCAGGTGGATGATCCTTTGGTGGAATGAGTAAATGAAAATAGGAATAACCTATTTTTCATGTATGAAAACATGCTACGAAGTCAGTACAAAATGAATATAAGAGTATTTTTACTATGGAACTCGGCCATTACTCAAAATAAAGTGAAGTGGAATTAATTTAATACTAAAGAGACTGTTATAGAAATGAAAGAAGAAAAGTATGAGGAATCTCCTTCCCATCTTAAGAAAAGATGAAGTTTTAAAAAAAAACAAGCATGATGTTTATTAAGAGGGGGTGAAGATGTAACATCCCTATGGCTCTGCTTTATAAACATTTATTACTTTTTGAAATTCAATTATTATTGTATTTAGGTGTGGTGGAAGCCATGATGTAGCTTATATAATGTTGTGCTTATTTTATTATTTGAGTTAATAAATTATTTTCTTGGAAATATTCAAGAAAGAGAACTATAGTCTAGAACACTTCTTACCGGCTTAGAAAAAATTGTTGGTGATCAAGTCCACATGATGGACCTTCCCTAAAAAGTCTCCTAAAAATCCCTAGGAGGAAATAATTGGAAGAAATAAAATTAGCATAATGGGAAAGAAATATTGTGTTAATCACATAATTGGAGATAAATGCTAAGTGGGGTGAAATAAACAATTTCAAGAGAGAAAGGAATGCTTTAAAGAAATTTTTTTTTTTTTCAAAAAAAAAACTAAAAGAAAATGGCATAAGAAAAACTCTAGCATACCTTAAAGCAGGAAGTTGCTAAAACTCTGTTAGGAATAAAGTTATAAAATAAAACCACCTATGAATCAAGAGGGGATTCTAGAGGTAAGAAGGTCTTAGCTTAGGAAGAACTTTTGGAAGAAGTTCGTCGTTAGGAGGAATGTGATATCTTTCTAAATTTTTTCTAGACATCCAAATATGGTTAGATGTATCTCTGGTTTTATTTTTTAAACTATGTCGGATTCATTATCTTGACAAAATACATATTGAATAATGAATGAATATGATAAATTCAATAGGTATCGGTTGTGTGCAAAAATAATTTTTTTACATATAAATTGAGTTTATGAAATATTTTATCGTGGTAATAAATCAGATTATACGATAAATCAGATTATATATTGAATTCCTAGTATAGGTTTGCATGTGTGTATGAATTATATCCTAGTGAATTGCGTTCAAACTTAATGTAAATGGCTTACCTGATTATTGTAAGGTTGTATGAGTAGATTCATATGTGATAAAGATGATAGTTGTATTGGAAGGGATGCATGTATGCATAAAATCTATCTCTATGGAAGGAAGTGAAGACAAAATTGGATAAATGGGTTTGTTTAGTTACCTTCTTTTATAATATTTGGTTTCCCTGGAATGTCATTATTTAAAGTGTACTATATACTGAAAGAGATTTATAAGAAATAAGAAATCATGTACTATATGTTTGAGTGACGTAAAGTTATACCAAGGATAAAATGTAAAATATATTTGTAAGGGAATAAAAAAAATCCTTTTAAGGAAGAAAAAAAAAAGAAATAATTGTATTTTCCTTATGCATTAAAAAAATAGTTACTTTCTTGTGAAATTCGAGTTGAAGGGAATAGGTTAACCAACCTAGGAATTGTATCTTTGAGTTTAATACAAATGTATTCTTTGAGTTTAATACAAATGTATTCAAGCTGAATAATTAAGTGGAATGCATGTGTTATTTGATGGGGGCTTGACATATATGCAAGTAAAGAAGTCTCTTTTGTTACATTACACTACTCTCGGGTTACTATACTATATTGTTACACAAATAATTATTTCGATAGGCATTTTATCGTGACGCTCTTGTTAATGTTGATATTCCTCGTCCTCTGGCACAAATCTCAACAGTGGCACACATTACTCTTCTCTCAATTTGACTTTTTCATATTAATACTACAGTAGTAGGATTACATTTTACCAGGCTGCACCTCTTTTTCTGGTGGGGTTGAGAATGACCAGCAATGGCTTCCGTGTGAGGTTGCTGTAAGAGCGCTATTACACTATGAGACGAACAAGATCCTCCCTCAACAGAACAAAGGTGAAATCGATCTCACCCTCAACTGCTATATGTGAGAATCCCCTGCAATTTCCTTGTCTCAACAGAATTGATGTGAAATCAAACTAATTTCTATGAGAATCCCCTGCAATTTCCTCATCTTCAGCCTTGGCCATGACAACACCATGTGGAATTTCCTCAATGCCCACAGTAACACCATTTTCCTGGGGAAGAATCCAATTGGCTATGCGAAATCATGAAAACCTAACCATGAATTGAAGCTTATCATGTCGAATACCAAATGATGATGTTTAATGTCGACGCTATGTTGCACAACTAAATGAGGATTTGATCCTCTTGCGGCCTCACCGAGGCTTTGGGGTCCTCCAAATGTGAGTTCGCTCTCGCCAATTTCCTGTGCTAATCTACAAGACAGAGTGAGATGTCATCATGATTGATTCCCCCATGGTTTTTTTGGCACTGCACTCAGGAGATTTTCTGCCATTTTCACTGCACTAACTAGAAAGAGGAAAAAGGAAGATCCACAGATATTCTCCTTCATGATGTTAATAGGAGAGTTGAACAAACGTATGACTGAGAGTTCCTCTACAACAGGAATCTGGTGGGATCTTCGGGGAGGCTTTAGCATTCCACTATTCTCGTATCATCCAATGGGAATAGTAGCAATAACACTCACTAATTCTTATGTTCGTGACCTGCGAGAAATATAGAATTATGGTTCATGTGTTTACTTAATAGTGTTTTTCCAACAAGTGGAGATGGAAAACAATAACTTCGACTTTCATCTATTTTTTTAAACTTTATTTCTGTCAATGCCCGATTTCAAACTTTGCAAAATTTACATTATTTGTGATGGAAATTTCTGTTAATTTCGAAGAAAACAGAGGAAGCAAAGTTCCTCAACTCAACACAAAGAAATGAGAAATTTGGACAAAGAGGATATGGAGAAAAGCTCTGTTTTCATTAACCATAAAAATGACAATAAAAATTACAAACATCTTCAGAACTACAGTTCTGGAATAACTAAAAACTCCATACTCTGTTTTTACAAATTCTGTAAAAAAATAAAAAATGCATGCTTGCCGAAACACGAGCCAATGCTACCGTACGTTGTTGTAAACACGGACGCAGCTGTCAAACAGCCCCGTTCTGGTTATGTCGTCTTCCCAAACATCTATCCGACTCTGTTTTCTTGCTGTTTCTTCTGCTCTGTCTATTTCTCTGCCTTCTGCAATTTCTCAAAATGTTTTCTAACGTTCTTCTAACCTTGAAATGAACTGCTGTTCAACATATTTATAAGCAAAAACATTTTTGACTTATAATATAAAAAATACAAAATATCTTATGATGCATATCTGCGTATTGAATGCAGATAGGCGGTGGGAGTTAACGTGCTGCCTTTTGGTAAATAAAATCGGCTGAATGCAGGGTCAATAACTTCTGCATATTTATTGCTTGACTTTCAGCCATCCGCCTTGCTAAAATATCTGCGGCAATCAGATTTTGTGTCCAGCTGTTTATGTTGCAGTTGGAATTAAATTCCAACACTCCCCCTTAATTTCAACTGCTGGGTTTTTCACCATACCCAGGCATTCTCTGAAATGATCAAAGCTTTTCTTTGCCAATGGTTTTGTCAAGATGTCAGCTAGCTGATCCTCTGTTCTGCAGTGCTGCAAAACAATCTCACCATTGTTAACCAATTCACGTATGAAGTGAAATTTTGTGTCTATGTGCTTTGTCCTTTTATGAAAAACAGAATTCTTAGACAATGCTATTGCCGAGCTATTGTCACAGTAAATGGTTGTGCCCTTTTCTTGTTCATGACACAAATCTCTGAGAACTCTTCTCAGCCACACTGCTTGGCATGCTGCTGCTGTTGCTGCCACATACTCTGCCTCTGTTGTTGACAAAGCCACAATCGGTTGCTTCTTGGAAGCCCATGAGATGGCTCCCGATCCCATATGAAACACATATCCCGATGTGTTTTTCCTATCATCAACACTTCCAGCCCAATCACTGTCAGTGTAACCTGTCAACATGAAACTTTCAGAAGAGGAGTATAAAATACCAAACCCCTTCGTTCCATTCACATACCTTAGAATCCTCTTGGCTGCCTGCCAATGAGTCTCTTTCGGTCTTTCCATAAATCTGGAGATTAAGCTCACTGCATGCATAATGTCCAGCCTAGTTGCAGTCAAGTACATGAGGCTGCCAACTATGCTCTTGTACAATTTTGGATCAAAATCCTTGCTGCTGTCTTTTTTGGTCAATTTCAACCCCATTACAGTTGGAGTCACAGCTTCCTTACTGTTCTGCATGTTAAATCTCTTCAACACTACTTCTACATATTTACCTTGGGAAATGAAAACACCATTTTCACTTTGGTCTACTTCAATTCCAAGAAAATATCTTAAGAAGCCCAAGTCAGTCATTTCAAATTCACTCTTCATGACTGTTTTAAAATCAGCAATGAGAAAAGCATCATTGCCACTAAAGATTAAATCATCTACATATAAAACAACAATAAGAATCTTACCGTCATTGTCCTTTATGTAGAGTGTGGGTTCACCATCACACTTCTCAAACCCATTCTCAATCAGATAAGCATCTATTCTGCTGTACCATGCTCTTGGAGCTTGCTTGAGCCCATAAAGAGCCTTCTTCAGTTTGCAGACCTTATGCTCTTGGCCTTCAACTTCATAGCCTGGAGGTTGTTCAACATATACCTCTTCTTTTAACACTCCATTCAGGAATGCAGATTTAACATCCATCTGGTAAATCTTCCATTTGTGTTGTGCCGCAATAGACAACACTGTTCTAACTGTTTCCATCCTCGCTACTGGTGCAAAGGTTTCATCATAGTCTTTGCCTTGTTGCTGCTTGTAGCCTTTAACAACAAGTCTTGCTTTATGCCTGTCAATCTTGCCTTCAGCATTGCTTTTGGTCTTATAGACCCACTTAACTCCAATGGCATCTTTGCCTTCAGGGAGGTCCACTAACTCCCATGTTTTACTCTTCTCAATTGCACCAATTTCTTCATTCATTGCTTCAATCCATTTATCTTCATTTACAACATATTCAAAATTAATTGGGTCATCAACATGACAATATAAAGCGAATAATGAATTCAGACCAGTATTGTTACTTACCTCTCCTTGTTCATAAATCTCATTCAGATTTCTGAATCTTGGTCTTCTTGGTGTGCTTGGAGTTCCATCCGAACTTGAGGGTATTTCTGATCCCTGTGGTGTGCTTGGAGAAGCACTTCCTTGATTTCTCAAGGCTGTTCGAATTCCAGCTTGTGGTGTGGTTTGTTGTACTTGGTGTGGTGGAGGAGGAGCCACCAAAGAAGGGTTATTTGCTGCTATCCCTTCCTCTTCTTCTTCGTGAGACACAATTGTCTTCACATTCACTGTCTTCTCTAAGCTTCCATCCCAAGCTTCATCTTCAATGAACTGAACATCTCTGCTTACTATCAATTTCTTGGTTAATGGATTATAGATTTTGTATGCTTTCGACTCATCACAATAGCCAATAAAAACACACTTCTCCCCCTTACTGTCAAGCTTCTTCCTTAGCTGATCCGGTACATGTGCATATGCTACACAGCCGAATACTCTCATGTGAGTGACAGTTTGCTTTTGACCACTCCATGCTTCGTCTGGTATTTTGTTCATGACAGCTTTAGTTGGGCATCTATTCAAGATGTAAACTGCGCAAGTGACAGCTTCTGCCCAATACTCATGCGGCAAGTGTTTTGCCTTCAGCATACTCCTGACCATGTCCAGAATGGTCCTATTCTTCCTTTCTGCAACACCGTTTTGCTGAGGTGTGTACCTCGTGGTGAATTGCTTTTGTATGCCATTCTCTCTGCAAAAACGCAGAAAGTCTTTGGAGATGTACTCTCCACCTCTATCTGTTCTGAGCACTTTGATATAATGCCCACACTGTTTCTCAACAAGAGTTTTGAAGTGGCGAAATTTCTCAAACACTTCACTCTTCTGTTTCAGCACATACACCCATGTCTTTCTGGTGTAATCATCAATGAAAGTTAAAACATATTTATTTCCGGCAAATGATGGTATTTGCATCGGTCCACACACATCAGAGTGAACAATTTCCAATGGTGCTTTTGCCCTTATACTCTTTCCTGCTGGAAAGCTTTCTTTGTGTTGTTTGCCCAAGATGCAGCCTTCACAAAGGCTGTCCGGTTTTTCGATCAATGGCAATCCCTTTACCATTCCCTTTCTGTGTAACAGATTCAAGCCTCCGAAATTGAGATGTCCAAATCTCAAGTGCCACAACCAATTCTCATCTTTCACTTGTTCCTGAAAGACTTCTTGAGTTACAGCTGCAATAGTTCTACCTTCCTTCAAATCTGCCCTGAGTTTGAGAGGAAACATCCTATTACTTGTCATCTGCACCTGTGCAATGATCTTCTTACTTGGAGGTATGTCTCTGATTGTACACATATCATCTTTGAAGAACACATTATAACCTTTGTCAATGAGATGTCCAATGCTCAAAAGATTACATTTCAGACCCGGTACATAGTATACCTCTGGCACAATCATCTGTTCTCCATTTCTTGCTTGGATACTGACTCTGCCCTTACCCTTGACAGATATCTTGCTATCAGTTCCTGTAGTTACCTCAGATTTCACATTTTCATCCAGATTGGCAAACATTGCAATATTTCCAGTCATGTGATTACTACAACCTAAGTCTAAGAACCAAAAATCTTCTTGTTTGTCTTGTGCAACGTTACATGTTAACAGCACAATCTTTGGATTCTTATCTTCTTCATTTGCAAAATTAGCATTCTGCCTACTATTCATGTCATTTTTCTTTTTCCTACATTCATTGGCATAGTGCCCATATTTCTTACAATAATGACACTGGACTTGGGATTTGTCATACCTTTGTCCATGAGCTTGCTGTTTGCTTGAACCTTCATCTTGGTTCTGATTGCAGCTCCTTCCGCTTGTGCTTGCAGGATTATTTCTGCCTTTGTTTTGGCTTCTTCCACGACCTCTGTTATTTGCTCTGCCTCGACCTTTTCCTTGGCCAAAAGACATCCGAGTCTTGAATGCTTGCTCAAAAGAGGAATCTGTTCCTCTACTCAGTCTGTGTTCATGAGACATAAGAGAAGCACTCAGTTCATCTACTGTGAACTGTGAGAGATCCTTTGTTTCTTCTATTGCTACCACAACAGCTTCAAACCTTGAGGGTAAAATTCTCAAGATCTTCTCTACAATCCTTCTTTCTTCAAGAATTTCACCATGAGATCTAATCTGGGTTATCAACCCAATAACCTGAGTGAAGAAAGAATCTATTGTATCAGATTCCTTCATGTTGAGTGTTTCAAAGTCTCTTCTCAACATCTGCAACTTTGCAGTCTTCACCTTCTCCATGCCTTGATAAGCAGTTTTGAGAATATCCCATGCCTCCTTGGATTTTGTTGCTGCTGCAATCCGTGGGAAAACACTTTCATGTACTGATTGGAAGAGAAAAAAGAGGGCTTTGGCATCCTTCTTCCTGTCATCCTTCAACTGATCTCTTTGTGCTACTGTCAAAGCAGCCAATGCTGCTGCATCTGCAGGTTCAGCATAACCAGTGTCAACCAGCTCCCATATTCCTTGAGAAGCAAACAATGCTTTCATTGTTATGGACCAATAACTGTGATTTTTCCCATTAAACTGTGGCAGTTGGGAATTTGTCAAACTAGTTCCAGCATCTGCCATCTTACAGCTCCTGCAGTGAAAAACAAACTCTGTTTTTGACTCACCGAGTGCCTAGACCAGCTCCGATACCATGATGGAAATTTCTGATAATTTCAAACAAAACAGAGGAAGCAAAGTTCCTCAACTCAACACAAAGAAATGAGAAATTTGGACAAAGAGGATATGGAGAAAAGCTCTGTTTTCATTAACCATAAAAATGACAATAAAAATTACAAACTTCTTCAGAACTACAGTTCTGGAATACTCAAAAACTCCATACTCTGTTTTTACAAACTCTGTAAAAAAATAAAAAACAGACAGTTGCTGAAACACGTGTTTCAGCAACAGTCAGACAGTTGCTGAAACACGGACGCAGTTGCTGAAACAGCCTGTAGAATGCATGCTGCTCCCAAAACACAGCGACTCTGTTTTCTTGCTGTTTCTTCTGCTCTGTCTATTTCTCTGCCTTCTGCAATTTCTCAAAATGTTTTCTAACATTCTTCTAACCTTGAAATGAACTGCTGTTCAACATATTTATAAGCAAAAACATTTTTGACTTATAATATAAAAAATACAAAATATCTTATGATGCATATCTGCGTATTGAATGCAGATAGGCGGTGGGAGTTAACGTGCTGCCTTTTGGTAAATAAAATCGGCTAAATGCAGGCTCAATAACTTCTGCATATTTATTGCTTGACTTTCAGCCATCCGCCTTGCTAAAATATCTGCGGCAATCAGATTTTGTGTCCAGCTGTTTATGTTGCAGTTGGAATTAAATTCCAACAATTTGCTATTAATATGCAAAACATTGTAGTTTTCTTGGATGAAGATTTGTTACAGAAAAATATGCTACACAGTATCTATAATCGGTAATTATAATAATAATATCTATATGCTAACTTCAATGGGGGAAACCAATTAGATGGATTAATTTTCCACACGATTTTGAAGGAAAATTTACAACCTAAAAAAACACCTCACCAGTGCATCTATATGCCAATATATATATGAAACTTTCGGGTCAAACAGGATTACTGTTTTGAATAATTCACCATTACTTTCAATTCCTGGAGTCCGGGATTGAAATTTGGATGTGTTATATATTACATGTTTTTTTTTTTTCATAAAATTCTAGATTTATTTTAAGGGATTTGAGGTTGTCAAGAGAGATTTGAGGCTCTTGGTACATTCAGAATTGATATGGATTTAGGTTCATTTAATTATTGGCCTTAAGATAGAACACATTAGAGAAGAATATCATAGAAAAAATGGATTAAGAATACTATAGTAAAAAACCATGGGACCAAAAAATTTATGATTTTATTTTTATTTATTTTTATTTTATTTCCACAAGTCAAAATTTTCAACATTACAACATCTCTATTTTCTCAATAAATTTTATAGAAAAATATGGAAATCTTACACAAAATATACTATTTTTCTAAATCCTATTAACGATTTCAAACCATGAAGCCGAGATTGTATTCAGAGATTAAAAAAGTAATTATTAACTATGTGTAATGCCTAACAATTGAATAAATGTGTGAGTTATTAAAAACAAATATTAGCAAGAAAAGAGTATATCACTTCATGATTTACATTTTTGAGAGTTTGATATAAAGGGGACCTTTTGCTTCTCCCAAACTTGCCCTTCTTAAAATTGTTGGTTGTGTTTAATGAGGATACATTTTAACTAGCCCACTGAATGAAATAAGGATCAATAGAATTAACCCTTATTCAATAAAATTTACATAACTTAATGTTGAATATCTTTGTTGTGAATTAATTTTACAATAGATTGATCATGAAATGTTTGTTTGTATTTAATTTCTAGATTTTTGTATAATGCTGATGATAGTGGTTAATATTCACAAAGACTAGATTTGGTAGATATTAATAAAGGTAATAGATTACATGGATTTCTTTGGTAGATATTAAGAAAGGTAATAGATTACATGGATTTCTTTATAATTATATTTTTGAGATTCAAAATATTTAAGTGAATTGTTCCAAGATCCTCATAGTTTTGATGAGTTGGAAGGTTATAAAGGTTGGTATTGTGAAAAATATTTTAAATTTGAGAAGGCGTCACAAAGATAACAAAACAAAATTTTAGAAATCATCCTATGTTTTATTTCACCATAAAGCTCATGAAAATCCATTCTCTTTATAACAATGTTCACTTTCTTCTCACATTATTCAAACACATAGAGATACTTTTGGCTTTCTTATACTATCTTAATTTTCTTTTATTCTCTATTGATTTCATTCCCACCACTCGTTTCTTTCTCTCTATATGTTATTTTCAAGATAACATGTTCAATATATATGTCGCTTTTGAATGATAACGTTGTGTGGTGTAAGATTTTGTGTGTTGATCAAACTTAACAAAGATGACGTAGTGATGAAAGGTCAAGAGAAAATGTTCAATCTACACGTGTATGTTCAAGTGATAGCATTGTGTGGTGTAAGTTGACAACTATTAGGAGCCATGCTCTCCTGCTTCTGTGTGTGGACCAAGCTTATAATAAATGGTGGAGTGTTGTCCTTGGTGGGAGTTTTATACCCCGTATTCTAAATATAGAAAACTTTATGAAGGATTGAATAACATAGACATGAAAATAAATGCTTTGATGTGATTGGAAGTTTACAATTTGATATATATTCATCGATGGTTTAGTGTAGAGTTGGTTTGTGAAGTTCCTTTGCTATAAATGTATCTATGGTTTAGTGTAGAGCCAGTTTGTGAAGCTCATTTTGGAAGAGATTGATGTCGGAACATAGAACAAGAGTTGGTATCAATGTGGCTAGATTGGCCAAGTAGCCAAGGAAATAATAAGTATCTATTTGGCAGTGCTTTTCCCAATAAATTGTTTCAAGGGTAAATATTAGATTTCCTACGTTTTTTTTTTTTTAGAGAGTAAATATTTACTTGTTTAAACTAGTCAAGGTAATGTGTTTCTAATTTCTATTCTGGTGATAGAAATTTGATATATTTCATATTCTATAATGCACATTTACCCACTTGGAAAGGTCTACTTTACCAATAATAATACTTAAGCCCCCTCATTTTTCATGCCTTCCAGGTCGACATCCTTGTTTCCTTCAATGTTACATTTGCATCAATCTACATTCATATACACTTCTATCGGCGTGTCTTTGCACCATTTTGGTGCAAATTTAATAATAATTTTGTAAGTATACTCTACAAGTGGAAAGGAAATTAAAACTAATTCTTAAAAATATGAACTAGGCTTTGAAAAGGCATATATTTTTACGAAAAAATATGTGAATGAATGTTTCTAACAACATTTACATTACATATAAATAAATCTGGAATACACTCAGTATTACAATAAATTGAATTAATATTCCTTTTGGTTATGAGGTTGGAAATTATATGTTGATAGCTAGTTATTTATGACCGATATCTAAAGCCCAAGTACTGAGACTTGAGAAATTATTATAATCAGCCATGGAGTATGTGAAAACAAAAAAATTAATTGAAAGAGTTGAGAACCCAATAATATAACCCATAGTTTATAAATCCTAGCTCAAGTTTTTTAAATTAATTGTAGATTCAACATTGCTCATGTAACATTCTAAAACATAAGACTAAAATCTACTCTACTCATCTATGGAAATAAATTCACGATTGAGAAGAAATATCAAAAAAATGAGTCATGAATGAATTAACACACATAACATGAGGATATATAAGGGGAATTGATTTCTGAAAACCCCTTCCTATCTATTTTCCATAAATCATAAAATAGAGAAGAAATGGAATTCTTGTTCAAGCATGAAAAACCTCTCCACAAGTATAATCCATCTCATTGCCTCATAGAATGAACCTGGACAATACTCAGCCAATTTTAATTCCTTCCAAGATCATATTTCCTTGCATTGTTTCCTTGGTAATTAGCCACTATTATTTAGGGAAATTCCTCATCCAGGACTTCGCAATCCCTATAGAACCTTCTTTGACTTCATGCACCACATGTATGAATTGGATAATTATACAAATGATAATACACTACCCTTGAAATATAATCTCAAATGATTAACTCATATTTCATGCATGCATGAATTAATTATGGCTTATTTATCAGTTAATTGGTTGATCACTAAGTACACACCCCACTAATAGACAACCCACTAGTTCCTCCAACGGTTGGAACTAGTTTAATTGACTTTAACTCAGTTTAACTAAATTAAATTGTTGCAACTCAAATTAAACTCAACCTAGGGTCGTAAAATTTAATAGAAACTCTAAATGACTCAAGTTAGGCCCCCAGCTCGAATTAACTGATCCAACTAATTCAAAATAACTTAGTTAACTCTTACAGGTTATCTTTCCACGTGGACTTAAAATTTTCTCCTAATTTAATTCAAGTAGATATTAAATCAGGAATTTCTTGTTGTCATTTTTCAACACTCCCTCTAAACAGGAAATGGATTATCATATACCACAATCCTTCCTCTATGAAACTCAAAATTTCCTCTTGACAATTCCTTTTTCAAAATATTTGTATCCCATTCCTGTGTAGAAATGTATTCCAACATCATAGTCCACCTCTGCACACAATCTCATATATGGTGATACCACATGCCAATGTTCTTGGATTGATCATGGAAAACTAGATGTTTAGAGAGTTTTAAACAACTTTTATCATCACATTAAGTCAAAGTAGGATCTGTCATCTGAAAAAAAATAACACAACAAGAATCTTGCTCATATATATAGCTTCAAAAGTTGTTTCACTAGCACCCATGTATTGTGCTTCTGCTGAATTGAGTGCAATTGATATCTTCTACATGATGTACCAAGAAACTATTGTTGACCCAAAACTTAAGAACTCTCCTAAAGCTATGTTCTAATTTGACAGAATACCTTCCCAATATTCATCTGTGAAGACTTGAAACTTCACTCCCTCTATCCGTCTGTACCAAATACCATACTGAGTAGTTCCTCTTAGATATATGGACACATTTTTTTCCACCTTCAAATATATTTTGGTTGGACTAAACACTCCTTGACTAAGTTGGTTAATTGCATAACACATGTCTGGTGATGTGTTCACCAAGTACATGAGTGAACCCATAGGCTACCTATAAATAGTGGCCTCCACATCCTCACATTAAGTGGCATCATATTTACTCTAGCTTACTGTTTGAGCAATGTTCATGGGTTTTCTATTGTGCATGTCGAACCTCTTCAGTATCTCGTTGGCATGCTTTCCATAAGAGACAAATATCTCCCCATTTTCTTTCCATACTTCCAAACCAAGGAAATAATGCATGAGTCTCATGTCCTTCATCTCAAATTATCTTGCAAGATCCTCTTTGCAAGATTTGATCAAATTATCATCATCGATTAAAATCAAATCATCTACATATAATACTGAAATCAACAATTTACCTTCAACAATGATATGGAAAAGGTTTTCATCTTATTCACCTTTGTTGAAGCCTAACCTGGTGAAACAACTGGTGATCCTGGTGTAACAAGCACGGGGTGCTTGTTTAAATCCATACAATGATCACTTGTGTCTGCACACATGTGACTCCTTGTCGAAGGTATCAAATCATTTTGGTCGTTCAATGTGCACCTCCTCCTCAATCACTCCATTGAGGAATTTTATCATCACATTCATCTTGTGGATCTTCCAACCCATGTATGCTACAAATGCTAGAATTGATCTGATAGAAGAGTACCTTGCTACTTGATAAAAGTTATCCTCATACTTAAAT
Organism: Pinus albicaulis; assembly: GCA_034641835.2. NCBI lineage: Eukaryota > Viridiplantae > Streptophyta > Pinopsida > Pinales > Pinaceae > Pinus > Pinus albicaulis. The sequence goes on from JAXQQM020082038.1 coordinate 18,381, forward strand.
CCCTCTACCTTGGAGAACCCCTTGGCCACAAATTTTGCCTTGTGTTTCTTGATGCTTCCATATACTTCTTGCTTGACCTTGTAGATCAACCTTGAACCTACTTCTTACCTCTTCTCTGATCTTGGGACCATTTCCCAAACATTGTTTCTAACTCTCGAATCATATTCATATACCATGGCATCAACCCATGTTTTTTTCTGCACTGCTTCCTTGGATGAGGTTGGTTTTGTCTCAACTAGCTCACTCACTAGATCCATGTACTCAGTGTACCGATCTTGTGACCTCCTCTGCTTGTGTTGTGATGTGGGTGGTCATATGTTCTCTCTAGCATCACGCAATAAAATGTCATCTTGCCTAGTGCCCTTCCTTCCATCTCTAGGTGTATCTGCATGAGTGGGTGATTCCAATCTATACTCCCCAGCTTGGTTTTTATCCAAAACATCCTAAGGTTCTTCCTTTGGAGCCCAAATATCCTCATATGCATGCAACTGAATCTCCCTCTAAAGGAAAGATCCCTTGGCATTTTATTCATAAAAAAATCACATCTCTCTGAAAAAATGTCATCCTATGAGATGGAGGGTACACTGAAATAGTTGTGAGGTGTATCAATGTACCCCAAAAAAAATGCCAACTCAGCTGTGAGCTCTAGAGTTTTCCTTGAAATCTTGGAAGCATGAGAGTAAACTGATGAACTAAAGATCTAGAAGTTTCACACATATGGTTACTTCCCTGAAAAATGCTTCTTTTGGTGTGCTCATCTTGAGAATCCAATGATGACTCCTACTTTGCACATATATCATTGTATTTCATGCTTTAGCCCACAAGTGCAACGGTAGGCCCTAATCATGCAATATCACCTGTGCAGCTCCCAAAATACTTTTGTTCTTCCTCTCATCCACCCCATTCTACTTTTTCTTATGGGGTGATATTAACTCTTGTAGAATGCAATTTTTCATACATAAATTTTTGAACTCATTCGACACATATTCACCATTGTTATCGCTCCTGAGAGCCTTCATATTACTGTCACTGTCTTTCTCAAGAAGTGCATTAAATTCCAAAAATTTGTAGAATTTTTGGTGTTTCTTTTGCATGAATAAAATCCAACACTTACGTGAGAAATCATCTAAAAATATAACATAATACACGTGCTTCATCGTGGGGGCTGTCGAGAAAGGTCCACACACATCTAAGTGAACTCTTTCGAGGAATTCTTGCGCTCTACTATCCTTTTCATGAAAGGTTGATTTGTTGTACTTCCCCAATGTACACTCTTTGCATGTATCTCTCTGTTGTAGTGCACCCTTGGGAATTCCTATAGAAATATCTTATATGATCTTCAAAGCTCCATATTACAAAAGGCCAAGTTTCTTCTGCCATAATTTCTCAATGTCTCAGCGTTGCATCTTCTGTGATCTTGTGCTCAAATTAACCCATTATTATACATCCAATTTGTAGAGGTTCTTCACCCAAACCTCGATCTGCTTCACTTTTACGATGGTGATTTGAGGAAGGAAAACCTTTCCTTTGCTAAATAACACATTGTAGCCACGGTCTTCCAACATAGAAACTGAAAGTAAATTATTCTTCAGACCCGTAACATACATGACATATTTTAATGTGAGAGGAGAGCCATAATCCCTCTAAAAGGTAGTCGTAGTGATACCAATCATGCTATACCATCCATCATCTCCCATATAGATGTGCATCTAGCGGTCCTTCCACTCAAAGTCATTGATTTTTTTGTTTCATATGGAATGAGGCTCCACTATCAAGATACCACACACTACCCATCATCGATGTCACCATGCATGCAATGAGGGTGAAATACAACTCAAATTTTGAAGCTATAGGTTCACTTGTCACTCCTCCTGAGGGATTCTTGTTGCCCTTCTTGTGTGGACAGTTCATGGCATAGTGTCCCAACTCATGACAGTGAAATTTTTTAATCTTTGACAAGTATTTATTCTTTCCTGCCTAACCAAAATCTCCTTTGGATTTGGATTTCTTCCCTTTCCGTTTCTTGACATTTCCATCCAAGGAATAGTTCTCATCATCCTCAACCTTTTTTAAGGTCCCATCTCTAGTGTTCCATATGAACTCTTCCTGTACCAAATATAACCATAGTATTTCTTAGTTTCGTAGCTTCTCCCTCCTATTGACTCAATCCTGGTAGTTTTGCTAGCTCTTAGGAAGGCCTAGAAGTGTTAGGCTTACCATATCATCTCTACAACCATAAAAAAAACACTCCCAAGTTCATCATGACATTGTGTGAACTTGCTCAGGTACTGTGGTATTGTGTCACCCTTCTGCATTTTGATATTCTGAAGCTTATCTTTGAGTGCTAGTTTCATATGGTAACTATTCTTTTGGAAAATATATGTCAATGTGTGCCACATTACATATGGATTTTAATTCTCATTGAGATTAGAGGCAATATGGTCCCGTACTCCCCGGCTGCGGGTGTTTAATAGACACAAGGGAACGTGGCACATAGGCCACTTCCCAATTAACATGGCTGGTGCAGCCCATATGGCTCCCGGTACTACCATTAAACGTTGCATTTACTCTCCACATTGCGTGAGAGCTCCTCTCCTCGATCGGCCCATTCGGCTCTTGGGTATGATGGATATGGCGGTCACTCTGGGCACGCATTGCATTTGTGAAGGTCTGAATGGTGGGATGGACCTGCCTATTCCTCTGCATGCGATTTGTTCTTCTGCAAATACTGAGGCCAGCCTCAAGACGAGTACTGGGAAACGTAGCTCGTTAGGAGCCTGCATCGAGCTAGCCCCCAATTGGCATTTTTCCCACAGCCCTTGGTGTAACCAGTCCGTCTTCAATTCTACTTCTTCTGCTCTGTCCGGCAATCTCGCCCCCTCCTCAGTTGTCTCGCCCAGAGCTCCTTGTCACCTTGATTCAGGTCCTCATTCTCCATCCAGCGCAACCCAGAACTCTCTCTGTCTGACGCGCCCTGCTCAGTTTGGCTCAAATTCAACCATCATGCCTCGCCTCCGCGAACGCATGAGAAGTCGACGGAGTTCTGGTCGTGGGCGGCTCAATCAACAGCGCCCGCCTCATGTTCCTGCTCCGACGTCTGAGATGGATACTGGGTTTGCACCTGCTGCTGCTCCGCGTTCTCTTCGGCCTTCCATCCGTCAAACCTCTCAGCGCGTTGAGTTAAGGTTCGACTGTACTTCCTGCAATGCCATTCTCACTATTGCTATTATGGTCACACTTCGGGAAGAAGTTCCGAATTTTGGCCCGCCCAGTTCGTCGAACATGCCTATTCCGTCTCCTGTTGACCCTGCCTCCTCGGTCCCTCGGCACGTGACCAGCATGGAGATAGAACGTGAAGATGGAGGACGCGTTCTCAATGAAGCACCGGCGGACAGAGGCGAGATGTTCACCTGCAGAATCATTGAAGAATCACCCTCTCCCACTAATGAATAGCAACTGCTTTGTTTCTCAGGTTTCTTTGATCCGATCTAGTGGAAATCATCTGTTTTTCAGTTATACTGCTTTGTTATACAGGCAATGTGTTTTTCTCAGACATAGTGTTTTTTTTATTACTGCAAACTTAAAACCGGTTTCCCATTTCTGGGCGGTTCAGAAGTTATGGTTGAAAGGACTGGTTTCCCGTCTCGGGTAGTCCAGACTTTGCATGATTTGCTTGACTATCAAGCCCAACGTTCAGGCTTCCACAGCTGACGTTAGTGCAGTTTTGTACTATAGCCTTTATACATAATAGAAATTAGTCTTACTTAGAAAAAAAAAAAATATGGTCCCGTACTCCCTCTAGTATAACCCTCTGTGCCTTGGCAACACTCGTCTTCCAACCGCTAGATCTAGGGCATCAACTGGTGCTAGTTTCAGACATCATTATTAATGAATTCATTGAGTCTATTATCTTCCATGACTGCTTCCATGTAGTCTTTCCAAGAAATATAATTAGAACTTCCTTAAGGGCATACTCGAGCCTTAGACCATAAAATGTTGTCTGAATAGCTTTGAAAAATAAATCAAGAAACTCGTTCCTCCTGCAAAGATAGCTTTGAATTTTCTTCTCTTTTGTGAATCTAGATCTAATTCCATGTACAAATTAATTGTAGTTTCAATAGTTTTCATGTAATTTTCTAAAACATATGACTCAAATCTACTCTACTCATCCACGAAAAGCAATTAATGATTGAGAATAAATACCAAAAACATGTTACATGAATCAATTAACACACATAAAATGAGGATATATGTAGGGGAAATTTACTTCTCAAAACACCTTCATATCCGTATTGCATTAATCAGAAAATAGAGAAGAAATACAATGCTTGTTCAAGCTTGAAAAATATCCACACAAGTATAATCTATCTCAGTGGGTCACAGACTGACCTTGAACTTAGTTAACTTTTAAAAGTCGTCTTGTGATGTGGAATTACAATTTTCTACTAATTTAATTCAAGAAAAAATTAAATTATGATTTTCTTGTTTCCATTTTTCAACACAAATTTAATCAGTTTAATCCATAGAGATAAATAAGAAAAAAAGGAACCAATTCATATAAGGATGAAGAAGATCGACTTCCAATATAACTTAAACGAGTTATTACGCTTAACCTTGTAAACGAGAAGGAGTATGTCATAAATCAAATATTGTACATGTAAATACAAGGGAAGTTATTGCAACTACTGAAACATAAGATTCTAACCAGGTTATGAAATGTAAAAGATAATGACAGAAAATCCACAACCCATTCAAGTTCATTAATAATACAAAAAGGAACCTAGCCTGAACAATATCACCGTGGAATAAATTGTAGTGACTCTACCGAGTGAATAGTCCTTTTAAATAAGATTCCAATACAAATATTGAAGATAAAATAAATCAATAAGCCATTATTAACTTAAATAAAGTTAGTCCACACAGGTTAATCAAACCCTCACAAGGTTGAAAACAAGAGAAAGCATGGGTAGCTAACCAAAAAAAGATAGTATAAGATATTCAAAAGACAAGGTAGCGAAAACAATTAAAATGGGTTATAGTTTATTAATACTCGAGGGCCGAATTATATACAGTCGATAACATGGCAGGGTTTTAAAGTGGTAAAAGAAAAGAAAAAACATCCTTGGCTTGGGTTGTGAACAACATCGACAAATCATAGTGGGCACCATTAAACATCAATAAGTTGAGAAATGAAGGAATGTTGACTTTTAGAAAATAAGGAGATTTTGAAGCGGTGGAGTTTGAGCTTTTGCAAACGGTGGGATGAGGGAAGGGTTTACTGAACGATGTAGAAATGGTTGTGGTAGTACACCGTGGGGAATAGGAGAAGGCAGGTGGAGGTAGAGTGGATTCATCAGTAGTAATGGTGGTGTGGAGCACTCGAGTGAAGTGATGTACCATGGCCTTGAAATTGGATTTGTCCGTCTTCAGCACATGAGTGGGGACGAACTGCAACTGCCTCTCTCGCCTTTTCTTCGCTTTAACTGCACGACCCCTGCAAGACAAACGGAGACCTGGCCCATTTGTGGTTCTGATTTCGTGGCAGCTGCCAAATCGTAAAAACCCTCAGCACCAGGATTCATGGTTGGCGCGGAGATCACGCGACTGTTCTGGCTGGCGTTGAGATTGAGGATACTTGACTCCAATTCATTTGTGCTATTGGAAACGTCGGGGTTCGGTAGTCTCGTCTGGCCATCGTAAAATTTATGCCCCCGTCCTTTATCGACATTAATTACAAAATCGAGAGCTTGATCGGCAGATCCAGAATTCATGGCGCTTAATATTTTGCAACTGCAGTAATCAAATCGAATATTATGGCTGCTCTAAAACTGTAAAATTCATGGGCATGAAATATGATCTTTAAAGAGGTAAGGTTCATTTTAATGTATAGTAGGGTAGATGCATGAATCCATACGCACTGTTTCTGCTCTTCTTAAATCGCTAATGACGTGCTCATGTACTTTCGATCGAATTCAGAGAGTTAAATATAATTTTGACTTATGGTATCGCCATCTAAACCAGCGATACAATCTAGTGAAATCCTTGCATGTGCTTACTGGGTTAGCTGGGAAAGTAGTTTAAATATCGCATTCTTCTCCAGTTGAAGACGCATAGGTAATCTGGTGGGAAACTGGTTCAAAATTCATTGAAAACGAGACTACGGCATTGAAAACCCTAGTAGGTGATACGCACACCGGACATGTCCGGAGAAATGATGCCATAAAAGTGTCATTCCATTATACGTTAAAGACACAAAATCTTTCGGCATTGGGAATTATCATCACCCAGTAAAATCAAATCATCTACACATAATACTAGAATCAACAATTTACCTTCCACAACAATATGGCAAAGGTTTGCATTTTCTTCATTTTAGGTGAAGCCCAACATTTTGAAATAGTTGTCGATCATGGTGTACCAAGCATCACTTGAGTCTGCACACATGTGACTCCGTGTGGAAGGTATCAAATCCTTCTGGTTGTTCAATTTGCACCTCCTCCTCAATCACTCCATTGAGGAATGTTGTCGTCACATTAATGTGATGGATCTTCCAACCCATCTTTGTTGCAAATGATAGAATTGATCTCATAGAAGATTACGTTGCTAGTTGAGAAAATTTGTCATCGTAATCAAATCCATCTACCTCAGAGAACCCCTTGGATACAGATATGGCCTTGTGTTTCTCGATGCTTCCATCTACTTCTTGCGTCACCTTGTAGATCAACCTCGAACCTACCTTTTACCTCTTCTCTGATCTTGGGACCACTTAACAAACACTATTTCTAACTATGGAATCATATTAATATAACATGACATCAACACATACTTTGTTTTGTGTTGCTTCCTTGAATGAGGATGCTTTTGTCTCAACCAGCTCACTCACTAGAGTGATGTACTAAGTGTACCGATCTTGTGACCTCATCTGCATGCACTGTGATGTGGGTGCTACTACATTCTCTCTAGCATCATGCAGTAATATGCCATCTTGCCTAGTGCCCTTCCTTCCATCTCTAGATATCTACATCAGTGGTTAATTCCAATCTCTATTCCTTTGCCTGGTTTTGGTCGAAAACATCATGAGCTTCTTCCTTTGCAGCCAAAAGATCCTCAACTGCATGCAACTAAATCTCCCTTTGAAAGGAACATCTCATGGCATTTTCTTCATAAAAACTCAAATCTCTACGAACAAGTGTCATCCTATGAGATGGCAGGTACACCCTATAGTTGTGAGGTGTATCAATGTAGCCCACAAATATTCCCATCTCGGTTGTGAGCTCTAGTGTTTTCCTTGTATCCTTAGAAACATGGAAGTAAACTCATGAACTGAAGATCCTGAAGTGTGACACATATGGTTTATTCCCTGAGAAAGCTTCTTTTGATGTACTCATCCTGCGAATCTGATGATGACTTGTTTTTCACATATACCACTATGTTGCATGCTTTAGCCCACAAGTGCCACGATAGGCCCTCATCTTGCAACATCACCCGTGGAGCTCCCAAAATAATTTTTTTCTTCTTCTCATCCACCGCGTTCTACTATGGGTTATGGGGTGATATTAACTCTCGTATAATGCCTTCTTTTGCATAGAAGTTCTTGAACTCATTCGGCACATATTCACCACTAATATCGCTCGTCAGACCCTTCGTTGCTTTAAATTCCAAAAATTTGGAGAATGTTTGGTCTTTCTTTTGCATCAATAAAATCCAACACATATGGGAGAAGTCATCTACAGATATAACATAATACATGTTCTTGGACATGGAGGTTGTCAAGAAAGGTCGACACACATCTGAGTGAACTCTTTTGAGGAATTCTTGCACTCTACTTTCCTTGTCATGAAAGGTTGATTTGTTGTACTTCCCCAGTGTACAGCCTTTTCATGTATCTCTCTACTCTAGTGCACCCTTGGGAAGTCCTGTAGAAATACGTTGTATGATATTCAAACCTCCATAGTACAAATGGCCAAGTCGCTTATGCCATAATTCACCGATGTCTTGGCTTTGCACCTTCTCTCATCTTGTGCTAAAAGTAACCCATTCCTCTACATCCAGTTTGCAAAGGTTCTTCACCCAAATCCTAATTTGCTTCACTTGTACCATGGCGATGTGATGAAGGAAAGCCTTTCGTTGTCTAAATATCACCTCGTAGCCATAGTATTCCAACATAGCAACTGAAACTAAATTATTCTTCATACGTGTAACATACATGACATATTTTATTATGAGAGGAGAGCCAGGATCTCTCTAAAAGGTAACCATAGTGATAACGGTCATGTTATACCTTCCAACATCTCCCATATAGATGTGTATCTCAAGTTCCTTCTCCTCCAAGTCATTGAAATTTTCTTTGTTTCCTATGATATGGAATGAGACTCCAATATCAAGATACCACAAACTACCCATCATCGATGTCACCATGCATGCAATGAGGGTGAAATAAAACTCAAATTTTGAAGCCATATCTTCACCTTTCACTCCTCTTAGGGGATTCCTGTTGGCCTTCTTGTGTGGACAGTTCATGGCATAGTGTCCCAACTGATGACAGTGAAAATTTTTAATCTTTGACAAGTATTTCTTCTTGCATGCCTAACAAGAATCTCCTTTGGATTGGGATTTCTTCCCTTTCCCTTACTTTACATTTCCATCCAAGGAGCAATTCTACTCATCCTCAACCTTCGTTGAGGTCCCATGTCTAGTGCTCCATATGAACTCTTCCCGTACCAAATCTCAGCATAATATTTCTTAGTTTGGTAGCTTCTCCCTTCCATTGACTGAATCGTGGTAGCTATGCTAGCTCTTAGGAAGGCCTAGAAGTGTTAGGCTTGCCATATCATATCACAACAAGAAAAGCTCTCTTTTAGCACCATAAGTTAGCACCACTTACGTTATGTGGTGTTAATGTGGTGTTAATGTTTATGTATTATATTAAAAATGGAGTATATCACCATAAGTTAGCACCACTTACGTTATGTGGTGTTAATGTGGTATAAATGTTTATGTATTATATTAAAAATGGAGTATATCACCACTGGGTTATTTTGCTTCTTCATATCTTTTTTTTGCGTTTATTAATAGTGTTAATATTAATTATAATGTTTATGTATTTATATTAAAAATAGGGTATATCACCATAAGTTGCTTTTATAGGGTTATAATTGTTTAATAATAATTGTAAATATTTGCGTATGTAGCTAACAATTTGAAAAAATAAATATATCCTTTAAGTTACTTTGTAAATTTATGTGGTGTTAATATTAATTATACATCTTTATGTATTATATTTAAATAAGTGTATTGTAGTTGCTTTATACGTTATGTGGTGTTAATGTGGTGTAAATGTTTATGTATCATGTTAAAAATGAAGTATATAATCACCATATTTGATGGACAAGTTAACACCATTTCTACTATGTGGTGTTAAAGTGAAATAATTTTTTATTGATCTTATTGGAAATAGAGTATATCACCATATATTTAAAGAAGTGGTGTATGCTATATTGTCAAGTTCTATAGAGTAGGGTAGTTAACTTTGTGTTTGCCATGTTGGCATGTACAAGTGGA